>CM059338.1:5385590-5413090 GCA_030340685.1 Protosalanx chinensis | reverse complement strand
GGACACAGACAGGTTGACGATGAGGCCTGTCGAGCGGCTCTGTGTGTCTGAGGCGTTTTTTTTAAAGATGTTTACGGCGGAGGGAAGCAGCTTTACTCACCCAGCCCCAAGCAAGACACACGCAGTCCTGACTTCCCAAGGTTTCTGAGAGAGAGAGACATAGAGAGAAAGAGAGCGAGAAAGAGATAGAAAGAGAGAGTGACAGAGAGAGAGAGAGAGACAGAGAGAGAGAAAGAGAGCGCAAAAGAGAAAGAGAGTGACAGAGAGACAGAGAGAGAGAAAGGGAGCGCAAAAGAGAGCGTGACAGAAAGAGAGAGAGAGAAAGAGAGACAGAGAGAGAGAGAGAAAGAGAGACAGAGAGAGAGAGAGAAAGAGAGACAGAGAGAGAGAGAAAGAGAGACAGAGAGAGAGAGAGAAAGAGAGACAGAGAGAGAGAGAGAAAGAGAGACAGAGAGAGACACGGAGGCGGGAGAAAACAAAGAACAGTTCAAGGGGGAACACATGAATATGGACATAACTATACCATCTCTAAAAACTCCAACCGCACTTCCGGCACATCCAATTCGTCAGCGCTGGATTTACTATCCAGCATCCCTGATAGCTGAGGTTAATGTCAACAGCTTTACATTACATTTCACTGTGAAACACTACGAAATAGCAGCTACCTCGCATGTTCACCCACTGTGCAATTTTGCTAAGTGGTTTTTGTTCTAGACCTGATAAAAATCATCCCTAACGACAGAGTGCCCCACCATTGTTAAACATGTTGACCTTTACACCTCTTACATCACAGTTCAGAGTAATAAACCGTCGCTTGGACAACTAGAGGGCATTGTGCCCTACAAAATGGATTAATGTATTGTATAATAAGCAATGGGGGGGGGGGGGGGGGGTTGAACTGCTTATCCATATTCAGTCCTTAAATGTATGGGCGCATTCACATTCACCCACTGCAGGGCAGCTTAGAGGGACCAGAGAGCGGGCAAACAGGTCCGTCTCTCCGGCCATGGGGTGTCTGTTAAGCGGGAGATTCTGCAGGCGTCATGCCTGCCTATCCTCCTCCACGCGCTCCGCTCCATTCTAATTAGCCCAGGAGCCAGCTGGGGAGGCAGGCAAACTGCAGCGGAACTCATCGCTTCGTCGTCTTTTTCATCTCCAGCGCCTCGCCCCTTCTGCCTGCCTGTGTCCGCCACAAATAGCCCGATGGAAAGAGACAGACTGTCAGAGCGTTTAGATCCGGGCGGACGAGCTCAGCTTTATTCCCCCCCCACCACACCCCCCCGCTCTATTTTCATTGCCTGGGCGCGGCTATTTTTAGATTTGTGCATATGTGTGCATTCCAGTGCTACTCGCCACGCGTTTCGGCGTGCGAACGTGTGAATTAGTCAGGTGACGCTGAATGCGTGTGTCGTTTGGATTCAACAAAGTGCATGGGTAATTGATTAGGCACAGGCAAGTGGGTGAACTGAAATATAATGGGATCCCTCACGGTATAGTCAATGAATGGCTTCCTATGACACCTATGTCACTTTGAGGGGTGATTTTTCGAAAAACGGAACTGTTTCCCAAAAGACACAGACTCTAGAAGCAGTGTTGTAGTTTCTATACAGTGTGTCATACACTTCCTCTTGGTACTACACAACTGTGATTGAGTGTCACTGTTGCTATGTGTTACAATTGACCCCCCCCCCCCCCCCCCAACCCCCCTAACCCCCGCCTCACTCTGCAGTGCTGCAGTCCGCAGCGCTGTTATCTCTGAGTCTGGGGGATCAGAGACTCTCACACACACACACAGGAACCCACACACACACACAGGTACACACACACACACACTCACACCCATGCACATGCGCGTACACATTCACACGCACAGCGACAGATAACACACAAACCTGACACGAATACTCATAGGGCTGCGAGAGCCGGTCTGTCGGCTGGTCTGCGAGCGTTCACGCTTGACAGGAAGGGCAGCCTTCGAATGCACGCGGATCTGCATCCAGTGCATGCATGCGTGCGTGCCTGCGTGCGTTCATACGTACTCATGCACACACAGGAGCCCAGATGTTTCCCCCCTCCTCACACAGTGAGTACGGCCTCCTGTGTTTTTCTCCATGTACTCTGTCTCTTCCCATAAATCCTGTCTCATCTAAGGGGCTGTTAGGTGGTTCCAGGGGCTGGTCCGCTCTGCACACCACTCCAGCAGCACAGACCCGGAGCACAGCACAGACCCGGAGCACGCTAGGCTGTTCTGGTTCACTGTGGACTCTGTGCTGAGGTCTTTGCTGACGTACGCAATCAGATTTCACCTGAGATAGGAAAGGCGTAGGAAACGTACCTACAGATGGTGGTGCGATTGTTCGGCTCCCCTTGGGGGAAATGCGTTTTCAGAGATGCAGCTGTGCCAACATAGTGAGAGGCACACACACACAGATGGACACACACAGATGTACACACACACGTACACACACCCGTACACACACACTCGCTCTCTGCTTTGCTCTGCAATTACAGTGTACGTGCGTCAACTGGTACCACAATGTAACCTCATCAGTAACCCCATTCCTCACTTTATGAGTAAGTGCCTTTTAATCAAAAATCAATCCTCAAAGATGATTTGGATGAACATTGCGTTCGTCTGCCTTGACGAGTTATTGAAAGTCTGACGGAAGCAACCAGGGATTTTTTATCCTTCTTAATCTCAGGTAGGAAGCACCCGGAGGTGTGACGCTGAGGTGTGTCTGTGTTGAGGTGTGAGAAGGTTGGGGTCTATCAAGTTGCTATGCTCAGTGACCGAAGCTCTTTTGTAAAGCTCTCTCTTGTAAGTCGCTTTGGATAAAATACATTTCAGAAATGTGAAACTGTGTGAGACCTCCAGTATATTCCGCTGCAAAATAATCAGCTTCCAAGAAACAGCTAGTTACGAGCTAGCGTGCGGGGAATGCTGCAGTGCACCGCAAGTGTTGACAGGGAAAGAGGGAAAGTAAGAGGGTTCATTAGAGAGGAAGGAAAGAGGGAGAGAGGAGAGAAGCCGACGAAGGGAGGGGGGGTAGAGGGAAGAGAAAGAGGCAGATCGCACAGACGACGAGCGAGAAAAAAGGGGAGGAATGACGGAGGGAGGACGGAGACGACACGCGGAGGGAAAGAGATGTCAAAATGGAGAGGCAGACAGGGGAGAGCGATGACTCGGGGTGGAGTAGGACCGAGACAGGCGGGGAGAGTGGGAGTTGCTGGGTTATAGAAGCGGTGGTGGGGGGGTTGGAGGGGGGAGCGGGCTGGGGGGGGGGGGGGGGGGGGGGGGGTCCGCGGCTTGCCGGTGAGGAGTCCCCCCTCAGTTTAATGAATGCTCAGACTAATGACAAAGCACGGACAATTAGGGAGCATGCAGAGAAGGAGGTAGGCAGGCAGGATGGAGGGGCTTGGCCCATCAAGCAGCATGGCTCCCACCCCCCAGGTGCCACAGGGGGAAGAGGCCATGTGAACTCTGCCCTGCTCAGACAGGGGAGGTGACTGTGATGTGACTGTGATGCAGTAATATTATGCTTAGAGAGAGGAAAGGTTCAAACACAAATGTCACATTCTGTAAGCGGTTGACTATTAAAGGAGACAGATGAGATTCAATTGTTACTTAACGCAATGTTATTTTAGTCGCATCTTCAAACTGAAACTGATAGGGGTCCAAAAACTAAAAACACTTTCTTATTACATAAGTGAGTTACAATTGCAAAGACAAAAATTATTATGGCTCTCTTAATTCAAATAAAGAAAATGACGAGAGCTGAATGTTCTGTTATCCGCAGGCCTGTGGTGCCGACGCCTCAGGAAAGATTGTATGTTTGTGTGTGTGTGTGTGTGAGTGTGTGTGTGTGTGTTAGGGGGCACTCATAAGGCACAGAGCTGCCTGCTGCTCCTGAAATAAGAGACACTAAAGATGAGCTGGCTGTTCCCGATGGCCATATTCCACGCAGCCATCCTCCACTAAAGACAAACCCAATGGGGACCAAACAGTAACCAGGTTATAAATCCTCAATCCAATTAAATGAATGTGCGCATAACAAAAAAAGAACACTGCGCTGTGACATCCCCATTTCCTTATGTGCCTGTTTTCTATTTAAGCAGCCACTTAAAATGAAAACTTAATTGACTGAGGAGAATGGTGTCAGGATTGAGCTATGGGGCATTTTCTTTCTTCAGGCAGAAGAACACATGCTGGGTCGGTTTAGAAACTTCTCTGACGTAGAATCTCTTCTTATATAAAATTATTCTTATATTCTTATATTCTACTTTTCTCATATTACTCTCCTATTAGTCTCCTTTAAGTATCTTTCAGTCTGTGATTGATTTCAGCTTTGGACCATAAAAGAGCTCAATCAATATTACAGTATCCTCCCAGTAAAGTGGAATCAGAACGGGATCTCCAAGCCAAGCGATATAAATTTGGTGGCACATAAAACACAGCAAGCTTTCACTGCCACTTCCAACATCGTAAAAAAAGCTAAAGAAAAGCAAAAACATTCATGACAAAGACACGACTCTGCCATCACACCTCCAGAGTGCGATGGAGATTCAGTGAAAAAGGGCCAGGCCGGGCCCCCCCCTACCCCAGGGAGAGGAAGCTCTCCTGGAGAGGGCGAGGTACTCACAGGTTACCTGAGCTGCCATCGTGTTCCAGCGAGAGGGCTGGTCTCGCTCATTCATCATAATAATCTATCACTCATGCAAGGGGTAGGGGGGGAGAGATGGGGCTGGGGGTGTAATCCTGCCATGGGGGGCTTTCATACTGCCACCACACGACAACCAAGTCCTCTCATGCAATCAGATGCCATTATGCCCATTGTGAACTGCCTCGGTTAGGGGGGGGGTCGTTCGAGGGCCGCCCTCCAGCCCGGCCGCCCTGTACGGGGTCGGGCCCCACGCTCTCTCACCTGTATTTCATGCTGCTGTGGCGTCCGATGGCCTCCTTCATGTGGGCATGACCCTGGGGGGTGGGACGGGTCACTAGCACGTCCCTGGGCTTGGATGAAGCCTGGGTGATGTAGTTGCCATTGCCCCCCTGGCTGCTCCCTCCTCCTCCCCCTCCTCCACCTCCTCCTCCTCCCCCACTGCCTCCCCCTGGCGGCGGGGCAGTGCGCAGGCCGCAGAGTCGATCCTCGCTGCGGCTCTTCAGGTTGTGCTCGGTGCAGGCGAAAGACACCTGCATCCTGGCAAGTGTCTCTGGAGGCTCTTTGAGATTCGATTTAGACTCGGATGCAAAAATGCAACGTGGTCTTCAAAAGAAACGACTTAAGCAGCAGTTCTGATTGGTCCTGCCTGTCTCTGGTGGCAGTTGAAGGGCAGGGCTTTCCGGGTAAAGTATCAAAGCGGTAGGTTCGTATTTTCTGGCACAAGCTAACGGTGCCGGGCAGCAACCCAGGCCTTAACCAGGAGCCCGCAGAGTCAGCGTCTGGACCTGGACTCCTGTCTGGTGTTGAAGCCAGACAAACACCAGAGGAGGAGTTTGAACACTCACTAGACGCTCCCTCGTTGGGACATTCCTACAGTTGTCGTCCGGGTGTTGATGGAGGATTCTCAGCGGGGTGGAACTGGGCGCAGATCCTGCGGGGGTTTAGGCAGCTTCAGCCGGACACCACACAGCAGGAGGAGCGCAACAGATCCCTCACTTGAGCCTCTTCACGGATGCAATCCGCCGGTCTGGCTTTGACACACAAGAGATACACGGAAATACTGTGGATGAGACTGAAATGCTCTCTGAAGCCTTTGGGTGGGGTGGTAAAAAGGTTTCACCAGCAGGGGTTTCTTCTCTTCGGCTATAAACTGAGGTTAGTTCTGTCTGTCTGGAGTCCAACTAGAGACCCAGAGAGGCTGGCTGCCTCGCACCTGGAATCGTCTGGCATATTGCGTCGCAAGTACAACGAATACAAAATAATAAGAGAAATGTGCACACTTACTTAATCGGCTCACGGAATTCAACATACGATTCCTCCTACAATCATAAATGTTCCCTATCTAACACAGTGTTCAGTCTCACGTCAGCAGCACCCGGCATTTGTAAGACTATTCCATTTACTTTGTAGAATAATGCAGCCTAACTAGGATAAATGCTGATGATATCGGTAGCCAACTCATTCCGGGCAACACATTTCACTTCTGTAAAAAGGATCCAGAAAATGCTACAGCTTCATCATTTCACAAAACGATCAGCGAATACATTTAGTGCCAATTCCTTGCCTAGGCATAACATTCGATGTATTTTTTCCCGGAAAGCTTAATTAAAACTGCTGATGATCCCAAAGTTCAATAGAATCAAAATGATCAACCATCGTTTCTGCTCTCTGGTGGATCTAGAAATGTTCATCACGACACGCAAAGTCGATGATTGCGAGAGGCGCATCTCTCTCTCTCTCTCTCTCTCTCTCTCTCTCTCTCTCTCTCTCTCTCTCTCTCTCTCGCTCTCTCTCTCTCTCGCTCGCTCTCTCTCTCTCTCTCCCCCTCTCTCGCTCTCTCTCTCCCTCTCTCTCCCTTTCTTTTTCTCTCTTTCTCTCTCTCTCTCTCTCTCCCTCCCTCTCTCTCTCTCCCTCTCTCTCCCCCCTCTCTCTCTCCCTTTCTCCCTCTCTCTCACGCGTTGTGGTCCAGGGCTAGGCTAAACCCTACCACAGACTACATTGCTAAAACGCATCATTTGCATATCTGGATACAGAAGAGCAATCAGAGTCAATATCCGAAATGACCAAATCCCCACGAGCTGGTTGCAATGGCACGCCTCCAAAAAAAGCGATCGATTTGCACTGACGGACTTAAATCCAACACAGTGCTACAGAAGCCACAAACCCTCCCGTTTTTTCAATACACCGTAATAACCACTCCTTTTTCAATAAACCGCCCCCCCCAAACTGCAGACCCTGCCCCTTTCACATTGATTATCATGCAATTCATTTCTCGTCTCGGGTCTCTCCATCCAGCCCCTATGACATCGCCTGTATGCACACATGCTTCCTCGTGGCAATAAAGCAGGCAAGTCGAGCAATCTCTTGATGAACTCCCCAGACTGGGAGGGAGTGGTGGGGTATTATGCAGTGGCTGGCATACAGGGGGAAGCATGAATGAGAGCAGGGAGGGTGCAGCAGTGCTTTACCAGGAGACCTGACATGGTCTGGAGAATATAACCACACGTTTTCACATGACATCCCTGTGGTATGAATAAGGTCTCAGTGAAATATGATGACATTCAGCAGCTAGGAGCATGCAGGAGGGTATGAAGTATGAGAGCACCCATCCAAAAGCGTTTTCCTGTTGTCAGTATGCGGCAGGTGGAAGGATAAGCCATTGTATCGTGAGAAATAACTCACAATTTACATGTGCAGACTACAAAACTGTTCCAGGTGTCGAGGGGTGCGTGGACACAGGTGTGAACCAATCACAATGAGTTGGCTTGGATGCACAAGCCAATCAGTGGGCATTTGTGCGAGTGTGGAGCGAAACAATACAGAGGCACAGCAACATTCGTGGCAAACAAAGACACCTGCTCAGCAAAGAACACCATTCTGCGCCAGAGGAAAATTCAGGAGAAAGCTCACATGTCTGGCTTTCGTAAGAGATGTATTGGACGCGCATCTTCATCCGAGCTGGCCCTGTCAGACCCACTTAAGGCAGGGGGCACAGCTGGTCTCATTTCAGCACCATGGTCAGATCCCCTCCAGCTGTCTCCCGTATGTAGCAAGGTACTCAGAATAGCTCACAGAGTAGCTCACTCCGATCTCATGATTAATGCCTTTATTTGCAGAAACCTTCATCCTCGGTTTGTCATAGCAACCAACCTAACCTTTGACCCCCAACCTTAACCTTAAATCAACCACCCATAAAAGGTAATAATGGAATAGTGGGATGTTAGTCGTTAAATACTAAAGATGGATGACTGTCGAGGGAAATGATATGATGTTACAGTGATCCTGTCTGTGAGATTTAAGGAATATTCAAGAGATTTTCACAATCACAGCAATGTGATAGACCATCTGTGATTCTCTGTCAAGGAATGTGATTGACATTAAGTTGGTCTCTAGCGGGGGAACAGGAGAACTGCAAGGTGTCTCTTTTTGGAAACGGAACATCTGTCATTGTCACCGGTGAAATATGTCTGAAAACAGGCACAAACCTGGTACATTCCCCTCCATCCCCTCCTGAGAGTCATAGAAACACCCAACTATGATTGGACAGTGAGCAGGTCGAAGTTGTTGTCGTAGCTGCGATTCAAACAGCAGTTCAACTGGATTATTCCCAGATGGTTTGATAATGAGGGCAGTCTGTCTCTCCCTCATTCTCTCCCAAATCCTGACATCTGATTCACCTCAACCCCTAACCTACTCCCTCTCTCTCGTAAGCATATAATCCAATCTTCTCTACGTGTCTCTCTCGATTCATTCGATTGTAATCAAACCCCATGCACTCCATCTTTGGATATTCTTAAAACTGATGTTATTAATTGAAAGTTTTGTGAAATAACCTATTCGAACAGGATATTTTTGGCACGTGACCACATGAAATAAGCAATCAATAACTCAATGCCTAGAGTGAGGAAGCATAGTCTCTCTCCCATCACGTCTCTCTCTCTTTCTTCATCGGATCTTCTCTCCCTCTCACCTGTACACCATGGCCGAGCGCTCCGCCTCACAGTCAGTCAGGGAGAGGCCGCACTCCCTCAGGTACAGCTCCAGTCTACGGCGCTCCATAAACTGATGGGCTGCTTCCAGAATCTGGCTGGCCATGTCCTGGGATTCTTTCCTCTGGCCCTGACTCCTACCTCCCCGGCCTCCAGCCTTGTTCGCCGTGCCCCCGGCGGAAGAGGAGGCCTTGGGCTTCTTGCTGATGCCATACAGGTCCTCCACTGAGAACTTGCCTCCCTTGCCTCCCCCACGGCCTCCAAACATGACGGTTGAGTCTGTTCACCAGTGTGAAATTAGAAAAGACTTCTAACTTTAACTTCTTGCCTTAATTTTTCTCAGCGCTATGTTGTAAATAAAAAAGAAAAAGGTTTTGTAATTAATTATGCTAATCAAGGCATAAATAAGAATGGGTCTAAACTATCCAGTATTGCTGTCTCCTGTCTCCACAGGTTGAGAAAGTTCACATTTGAGAGTCAAAAAATTATAATTCAAAACAACAAAACGGATGCTGGTCCTCCTGATCCAAAACACGTGCGAAAAAGCTCTGAAATTCTGATTGCTCTTTTCTAAAGTGTTAATCCAGAATGAAGCTGTAGGAAACCTTTAAAGTGATTCTCACTTCATCAACATTAACAAGAGATCCAAGGGAGACGCCTGCTTCTTTTGCTGAAGATGAGAGACAGCAATCTGCATCCTCGCTTTATCTGGCTCTCAGATGAGGGACAGAGGGGGATTTGTGTTGCAGCCCCACCAGATTACATCTGCCCAGATTAATGGAAGGCCCGGATGGAGGAAAAATAACAGAGGAATGGAAGACAGTGGAAGTCAGACTGTTTAAATACATTTCATCATGCCATCGTGAAATAATGTCTTGGTTTTCACGCTGTCCTTTGCCACTGTACACCACACCTCTCCTTTGTGGGGGAATTCAACACATGGATACTGTCACAGCATCTCACCAAGCGTACCTGTGAAATCAATCCTTTTATAAGCAACCATGAACATGAACTGATGTTGATGAGAGATGACGTTAAACAACACTGAAAAGGTTCAATACTGTGGGCCTTATGCTGCTTGGAACTCATAATTATATCGAGAATTTGCTGATATCAATTAGAAAATGATGAACTGAACGTTTATCATTTGGCTCGATCTGAAACCACTGAGTCAATGAAAAACATGTTTATCCTGTTGTAAAACGAACAATATTCTAAATGTTGCATAGCTAGTAACCATGGGGATGCCATAGAAAGAAAAGGAAACTCAACAGCACAGATTTCTTTTTTGCTACAGTCTGAGGCCTGTTTGATAACAGCTGGTCACACAGACATGGCTGACTGACTGATGAATGAACGAACAAGCGTGCAAAACTGGTACAGTCCTGCCTTTGTGTAAATCTCATTGACTGCCAAGGATCCATTCAGTTGTCCGAGTGGTTTTAACAGTAGGTCTATTCTTATCCATTTCCCCCTCAGTACATCTGGTAGCCTAGCTGTTATGGCTGCAGTATAGGCTATTTCTACATCCTGCGAATGCTGGACTGCACTGGCTTTTAGGAAAGACGATGATCTGGGATTAAGATGCTATAAGCGCTCTTTTGATTGACTGAGATCACACTGGCAGCTGGAGGAGTGTATAATCTCTCTCGTCCCGTCGTAAAACGACGGGCCCTGGAGGTGGGGGGGTGTTTCTCGAACGGCCTGTCACCCCGGAAGCTCAGCACAAACACGACAAATCACATAAAAGTGACTGCTTGCGTGTGCAGAAAAATACGTACGCAGGAATAAATATCCTTCCATTAATGGCTACGATGGTTGACATTTATTTCCAAATCGAAACATTCTTGGTGATGTTTTGAAGTGCGGTCTTCGAAATCAAAATAAGTGTGTGGTGTATTTTTCCCCCGTGAGCAGTTTAGTGAAGTGGGGTTTTAAAATCATGTTATTTCCTCTGGTGCTCTACAGTGATGCTTCACTGCCTCCTGGCAGTGCAGTGGAGGAGGTCAAAGCACAGTGACATTTTCACTAACAGTATAATTTTGTGCGTGTGTGCCCTCATTTTAATGTCACATAATTATCTAAGCTTGAGAAGTACCAGGTTATAAGCAATCCGTTGCATAACTGCAAAGACATTGGAATTTGCCCCCAATAATCCCTTGCATTAAAGTCTGCCGTCTAAAGCCTATATTTAAGGAGAATACACTGCAAAATAAACAAAGACTCAAATCCACTGACGTGATATCTAGTGACAGGGTGGACCTGGATAGAGAAGAAGGAATATAACAGCCAATAGTGAGCAAGTGAGCGAGCTCAACAACATCGCATCTCTGAGTTGCCTGAGGCGGTTCTTCTCTGACTTACATCTTAAAAATACATCTCTGAAGCCATGGAAGACACAGCCTGATCTGGTGTTGACCGCAAGTGCACCTGCATTGTCGTGTGCCTGGATGCAACTAACAAATGTTTGATCATTAATGTCAGATGGTTTGGGGTGGATTTTCTCCTTATGGCAGGTCAACTGTTTAGCAATGAAAATAACAGGTTAAAGTGAATCTTAACGCATCCTACGGAATCTGATGAGAAGCTATGAGAAGAAGCAGAAAGAACGTGAGCTTTTTCTGATGATATGGCCTTTGGGTTGTACTATCTTCCACTGCTAATGCACTGTTGCAAAGCTGTCTCCCTTGTGAATTACACTACATGTTTTACCCATCAACCCAATCAATAGCAATGGCTGTAGGGCCAAAGTAAAGTACAAATCCATCCACAGTCAAGGCTATAATCTTTTACATAAGCTTATAGATGCAAACTCCATCATTATGATATTTGCTAGCTTTTTGGGTTCGTACATGTTAGGACGTTAAGTAAAATAAACATTTCTAGAGATGCTTTTGTTCAGTAGAATAAATGGAAACAAGTTGTTATCCAAGTTCGCCAGTAAGTGGCAGTAGCGAGCATAAAGTTTAGTACAACATCGCCTTTAAACACCATCAAAAAAGAACTTCCTTACCTCAAAGATGGCTGCGTGCATGTCAGCTAACCTGTCCGGTAATTCTTTCGGTACCGGTGATCTGGTGCCGGAATGGACTCAAGAAGAAGTCAGCACAGGGGTGAGAGAAAGGGGAAAGAAACACAATTTTATTTTTGGGGCTGAGTTTTGGTTTTCGCATCAGTAGACGGGTCTCTCTGCCGCGTTAGCTCGCTAGCTTAGCATCCGAGATGATGCGGCAAATAAACCAGAGACACTAAAACTACAGAGCCAACTGGTTCTCCTTATCGAATTAACCCCTCAACACTGGTAATTAAAATATGTAATCGATCATTGAAGAAATGTAACATGTTTCATCCACTTACAGACCACTATAATGGCGGTGGAGTTTGATGGAGGGGTTGTAATGGGAGCAGACTCCAGGACAACAACGGGGTATGTTTGTGTGTTTGTTAAACTTGTTTTTGGGGTGAACAAACAACAACAACCGTTCAGGAAGTGTATTGAAACGCATCTTTGTCCGCACCTTTGCGCAGGGCTTACATTGCCAACCGTGTTACCGACAAGCTGACACCCATACACGACCGCATATTCTGCTGCCGTTCGGGATCGGCGGCGGACACGCAGGCGGTTGCTGATGCTGTGACTTACCAGCTGGGCTTCCACAGGTAAGATCCAGAGATCTCAACACACCAGAAAAAAAGATCACGCCAGGGCCTGATTTATGTTGATTGTTTTCCAATGTGCTGCAGAGTTTGCCATTGCTTAAAATAGTTGCAGCATTTTTATCCCCAGGATATTGCACTGTGAAAGTAGCAGAAGTATTGAAGTAAACAAGCCTAATAATTCATTTGATTCTTTCTTTTCTGACTGCAGTATTGAACTGGACGAGGCTCCACTGGTACAGACAGCAGCCAACCTGTTCAAACAGATGTGCTACAGGTACAGGGAGGAGCTGATGGCTGGCATCATTGTTGCCGGCTGGGACAAACGAAGAGGTGGACAGGTGGGTTGCCGAGCACCGGAGCGTAATCTTTCTCCCTTCCACACCTGGCTGGAAGTCTGAAAGAAGTGACCCCCTTCCATGCGTCCTCTTCCCCAGGTCTACACAGTCCCCATGGGAGGGATGCTGGTCAGGCAGCCGGTGTCGGTCGGTGGGTCTGGAAGCTCCTACATATACGGCTTCATGGACTCTAACTACAAGACTGGGATGACCAAGGAGGAGTGTCTGCACTTCACTACACAGGGTGAGCAACTGCAGATAATGGCAGTTAGGATTTCAACCTTTTTAAAGTTCCAAAACCACTCAAATTAACATGAATGGACAGTGGAATTAAGTTTGTTGATCCAGTTGATGGGCTGAATGTATAATCGGTTACACATACCATGTTTACGGATAACCCTCAAAATACATGATACTAATAGTTGATATTAAATAATAAAATACATAATTTCACTTTCTTGCAGCTCTTTCCCTCGCCATGGAGAGGGACGGCTCCAGCGGAGGAGTGGCCCGTTTAGCCGCCATCACAGAAGAGGGCGTAGAGAGACGTGTGGTTCTGGGACACCAGTTGCCCAAATTCTTCAATGCCTGAAGGGAGGTAGTTTCATCAAGACGAGGAGGAACTCCGTCCTCATTAAAGCCCCAAATTTAGTTCCACATAAAATCACAAGCCATGTGTCGGTGTTTAGTACCAATTTTGTTCATTTCATCGATTTGTGTAATAAATAACATTCTTGGATTTAGTGGTGTTTTTTTTAACATTTTGAACCATGTTTGTGAGGTTTGGTGAGCAGACAGTGAATAGATCTTGTAACTAAATGGTCTGCTGATGGAGATAGTGGAGTTATGCTGGAAAACTGATCGACAGGAAGCATAAGAGTGACTCATCATAAAATCATGGCCTACGCCAGTGCTTCTCAATTATTTTCTGTTACGGCCCCCTAGGAAGATGAAAATATCTCCACTCTCCAACATGACTAGAAATAGTATCATTTGTCTATAAAGTTGTATAAGTAGACCTCTGCATAACCCTTATTAATGTTAAAGAAAACATAGATATAGATCTACTTGCAACGAAGGATAACTTTATTAACATTGTTTTTAGTCTGTAACAGAAAAGATTTAAAGTGCATTGTGACAACATATCCCATGGTGTCACCATGTCTGAAAGCCATTTCAGCATTTGTGGTTCAAGTCTTGCTCAGGTCAATTTCTGAATTATTTACCCAATCTATGGTTTCCACAAGAGAATCCTGTGTGGCGCAGTGGGTAGGCATGTGTAAAGCCAAACCTGGTAGCCTTGGTTCGAATCCCATTCTAACCAATTCATTTAACTTAATCTATTAGCAATACATAGGTTGTCTAGCAGGGTGGTGGGTGGCAACCCAGGTTCAAATCCAGCACAAGGCACAGTGCTAAATGTCTAACACGCTGTGACTGCAGTGCCCCCTAACTGTCCAGACCACAGTGCACTCCTCGGTCCCTTGTGATGGCATGGCATCGCCCCCCCCCCCCCCCCCATTCCTTCAGCTGTCTTGATGACCACCCCTTCAATTGCCTGAGGTGTGGAATAAATTATCTTTTACAAGATATTTATGCAAATGTAATAAGGTAAAGGAACTACTGTCTTACTAAAACATTCTTTTAGACATTGTAAAATGCCTGCTGCTTATCTCCCGCTGTTGCATAACCCCACTGTATCAGATGGCAAATTCTCAGGGGGGACACGGCCCCCCCTGACCCTGGGCTCTCCCCATGGGGCTCCGATCATCCATGCCTGGGATTTGAACCCCGGTCGCAGTTGGCACTCCGAGCCCGCCAGTGACATTAGTCTACCTGACTCTTCATCGTTAACGACCGGCAAACCCACTAGGCCATGCAATCTCGGCGGTAACAGACCTTTTCTCCAGGCGTTTTTCAAGTGCCTCTTCCAAGCCCTGCTTTAAAATATGGCCACTAAATTCTGTAATTCGAACACCCAACCTTGGCATTACAAGGCAGCATCTCACCTCACTGAGCCAAACCCCAGTTGATACTCCCAAGCTCTCCGGGCGTATTTCAAGTGCCTTCTCCAATCAATGCTTTAAAATTTAGATTGGCTGGGATTCAAACCCCCAACCATGGGTTTATGAGGCAGCATCTCTCCTCACTAAGCCAAACCTAAGGTGACGCTAAATGGTTCTCCGGGCGTTTTTCAAAAGACTGTTCCAACAAGTGCTTAAAAATATTACACGTAAACTTATGTGGGATTCAAACCCTCAACCTTAGAAGTATCAGGTACCAGCTCACCTCGCTGAGCTAATTCCAAGCTAGCCCTGACACATTCTTCGGGTGTTTTTCAAGTGCTTCTCCCAATCGGTGCTTTAAAATATCACATGTGAAGAGCTGGGATTCGAACCCCAACTTTGGATTCAATAGGCAGCATCTCACCTCACTGAGCCAACTCCAGGCTAATGCTATGCTCTGCATAACATTGTATCCTTATTAACATTCATGAAATGTTATATATGTTATATGTCCCCTGGAGGACAAATAAAGGTTCATCTAATCTAAAACAAAAAGGAAAGACATACAGTTCAATTTACAACAAAGAATAACTTTATTAGCTGATAACATTTTAATAAATAAAATCAATGAATAACAACTTCAAATTCAGTTCAGCAACATTAACTCAGGAGCACACTATATTAAACACTAACTTACAAAATAAAAATGAACAAAAATGACCTTATATGACGCTAACTGGGGTGCAATGTCATTAAGTAACGACGTTTTTTATTTGGCTTCATGCTGTCCGCTGCAAACTTTTTCAGACACAGTAAACACACAAGAATGTATTAAGAAGAACAGCCCCCCCCCAAGGCGCGCACCACTATTTGAGAAGCACTGGCCTACGCACAGTTCTAGCTCAGGGCAAAAATGACTAAGAAGCTAGTTTAAGTATATATCTGCGGGATGAGCATCCTGTTACATCTACAGAATATAAATGCTGGACCAATTTAAACGCAGTTAAACCCAGACTTGTATCAGACATGATGTACCCATGGCCGCGTGCACGTCACGTGATTGTGTCATAGATAGACGGTCGCTCGCGCTGCTGCCTTATTGGCGGGTGTGGACGTGATCTTCATTTCTAAACATCTTTTTTTTTGCTTGCTACAGTTATGTAAAAAATAACTTAAGTCCAGGGATATTCATTATAACCGCATTTTATCATACAGACCGATTTTAAATGCTGTAAAAAAAAACGTTCAGGAGGTACTAGCGATGTGGCATTTGGGAGACAGCTCAAAATACCGTCCAAACGAACAAAATCCTCAAGTTATTGATCAGTCAGAAGTGATAAATGGGGATCTGTTCCTTAAATTTGCCAAGTGAGTAAAAATAATATAAAATAGCTCAGCATATGAAAGCAGGCATGTTGTTTACTGTGTCGTTATGTCATGCAAAGTAAACGCAGTGTGATTTACAAGGTCCCTGTATAACCTCAGGAGGTCAAAGGTTGTGCAGCGTCAGAGGGACCCGGACCCTCCTCTTCCTCAACCCATTCACAATCAGGAGCACAGAGAAGACATTTGGCAAAGGACATTTAGCTTTCAGTCAAGGTGTCCACTCCTCACTAAAGCACTCCATTTCCAGTTAATGCTTGCCATTTCTCCATGTTTGTCGATATAATCAGAAGGCTGTTTGGAATGTGATAACAGGGGTCTGTCTTTTAATACACATTAGAGAGTTGTGTACTTTGTGTTAAGTGATGAAGAGTCCTGTGAACACGCACCCTACAGTGCTTACCAGACACAGATGTTATCCAGTAAAGCTGAAGCCCAGGTGAGTTTCTACAAGCTATATAGAAATGATGAGCAAAGGAACATGATGATTGATGACTATAGGCACGTTTGGAAGAGTGAGTTTAGCTCATAGATACATTTTCCACAGGTCGGTGGGGCCATAGCAGAAAAGCCTCCATCCCCAAAGTTGGGTAGAAGACAGAGACTGATGCATTCTGGGAAGTTACCTTCCCCGGCTGAGCTGATGGGCAGGAAGAAGAGAGGGAGGACAGCTGGGACGTGGCCAGGGGGGCGTGTCTTACAGCCCAGAGTAGCGGCCGTGCTGCAGCACATTGGTGACCTGCACAGGAGACAGGCTTCTATTGACCGGTGAGACCTCCTGGCAGTGTGCTAATTAAACACTTTTGCAGAACGTGTTGTGGTGTGATGACGGCCTGTATCAACAACACAGAGCTGTTTGCACACATGCTGGCTGCGTACGACACAGGGCAGAGAAGGAGAGTAACAGTTGTCCCAGGCTGGCACTTATGAATAAATATATCAGACTTATATGAGGGGAGCCAGTAAAGAGACACTCATGTTATTACTGTTATTGTTTTTACTGTTATGAATAACTATATCAGACTTAAATGAGGGGAGCCAGTAAAGACAAGACACACTCATGTTATTACTGTTATTATGAATAAATATATCAGACTTATATGAGGGGAGTCAGTAAAGAAAAGACACACTCATGTTATTACTGTTATTATGAATAAATATATCAGACTTATATGAGGGGAGCCAGTAAAGACAAGACACACTCATGTTATTACTGTTATTGTTATTACTGTTATTGTCATGATATTGCATCAATGGTCATACCGTACTTACAACGGTAAGTTCCTTGGTTATCAAGACAATAAGAGATAACCAAGGAACGATCCCAAACCTAGGCTGAAGAGAGAGAGGTGGTGGGGTGATGCAGGACCACAGAGCCATGCAGAGGGGCCAGAGGACAGTCACATCTCCGGAGCAGAGGCCCTCCAGGGGCCCACCATGAGCTTCAGTGACCAGAAGTCAGACGTTGAAGCAACGGTCTCAGCCGTTTCAGATCATCCTGCTTTTAGACCTGAGGTATAAAAACAGAAAGAATAAAAAACATTCAGTTTTGACATTGATTTGTGCTTTTCCTTTTCAAACAGCCCCAGTTAAAAAAGGATGAAAGACAGATTTGAGTTTTAGCTGGTCACAGGTGTGGAGGTTAGAGAGGAAATGTTTTCTTATTGCATTTAATATTGTCTGTGCATATAGAGTCTGTTTGGGGGATTTGAGGAGGCTCCACACCTGGCCCCTGGGGGGAACCCGATGATGTCGTTTGTCCTGGCAAGCGCTGACAGACAAGCCAAGGGAACGTGGCAAAGCCCTCCACTGTCTCATACTGAATTCTGGGGCATTGAGCACCATGCAGAAGAAGAATAGTTCCGTTCTGAATGAATAATTGTATCATTTTGAGGTTTGGCATTGTTGATCTGCTGTGTTGCATCAATCTTGCTAGTGTGAGTTCACAGTTAATGTCCACAGGATATGCATTCATATATTCTCTTAAATGTTCAAAAACAATAAAAACAATTGTTCTAATATGAGTATTCACCGTGAGATTGTTAATAGGATACACATTCATTTTTTCTCTCTTAAATGTTCAAACCAATAAAGCAAAGAAGGTAAAAAAAAAGGTGTTTGCGCTATCACATTTAGAAGAACATAAGTCTGCTCAACATTTGAAAGGAGTTGCTAAGGGCTTGAACTTGGGTCCTGGTATGACTGACAAGTTTTCCCATCTCTGGATGACTTGGCTCCCTCGAGACATGGCTGTGCTGTCTTTGAGCTAGTGAAGTGTGATACTGGTCCCTGCAGTTGTC
This sequence comes from Protosalanx chinensis, assembly GCA_030340685.1. Lineage (NCBI taxonomy): Eukaryota > Metazoa > Chordata > Actinopteri > Osmeriformes > Salangidae > Protosalanx > Protosalanx chinensis. Next base: position 5,394,756 of record CM059338.1, on the reverse strand, counting down.
AACAGAGCTCTTCACTTAAGAGTCCTTTGACCTTGTGCTGTCTGACTCCAACTGTCATTTTGCTGTCCGATGTGGATTCGTAATTTGAGTCCAGTAAAAAGTGTGGAAGTAAGTCTTCTGCTCCAAAACCTTTTCACCGAGTTTGTTTATAATCTCAATGTTGCTTTTTTAATATGTAGAACTATCTTTAATTCTCTTAACTCTTCAGCATCTTTGGAAACAGTTGATCTGGTTTAATAAACTGACAGTATTTTTTTTTTACTTTGCAAAAGAGCTATGGGGCACCATACCATTTACAGTATCATAATTTAGTCTAAAACAATGGGACATGAATTCGAAACTTCCTGCTTTAAAAGGCTGACTCATAATTTCCCAGAAACGAATGGCCAAAATAAAATACCCCTCCCTTTCCCTCGATGACATTCGGAAAACGAAAGTGAGCAACATAAACAAGTTTGTGGAGCTCGCATTAATACTAGTCCATGACCTCGATGATCTTAAACCAGGCCTATTCTTACAGATGACGATGATTACACACTGATCAAATGGGCTGTCGGGAGGAGTCTGCAAGTAGGCCTATCTGGAGAAACGGCCACTATAGTAACAGAAGGGACATACTTTATCTACAGTCAGGTATGGGTTCAGGCCTCGTTTTAACTTGCATCCTGTTTCTGGGAGCATTGCATATCAAGGCCCTGTGTTATGCTGTGCAGATGCTGTATAAGGACACCACGTGGACTATGGGACATGCGATCAAAAGACGAATAGGAACAGCGACCAGCTTGAGGAAGTGCATACAAAGCCATGCCCAGCAACATCACAGTGGCTCAAAACACCTGCTACACTGCTGGTGAATATGACTGCAAGCTAGAATCACACACTCCATGGGATGGTGAACGTTAGTGACAGGATGTGACGTGTCTGATGTTTCCTTACCAGGTGTACATGACCTTGAGCCAGGATCAACGTTGGAGGTGTCCGTTCCTCGGAAATCTGCCGGTCTCGTCCCCTAAGGACTAGACAAGTCTGTGTGACGTAGTTGACTGTTTGAACATGCACCTTCAATGTAGCCTGCACGGACACACAGTATTACTCCAACTGTAACCCCCACTGTTTAATGACGTTGATGAGTCCATTATGCATTTGGGAAGAATGACGTTCGATGGAATACTGACCTCTTGTGACCGAAAAAGTAACTTTGTTAGAGTCGATGCCTGTTGCCTACCGTTGTATAAGATTTATGTTATTCGATCAGTATAGTAACTAGGCTACGTCTTTTCTGATGGTTGTCTACGTCACTTGATTTTGATCGTCTTTGTCTTGATTTTGTTTTAAATATTGCTATTTACTAGGCTTTTGGGTAATAACAGATAACTTAAACGTAAAAAAAGTTTTTTATCTGTAAATGTAACAAAAAAGTGCTTAAATGTGTTAGCTGTCTGACCCATATACCAAATTGGCACTTCCGGCCACCGTATTACCAATTAATGATTTCTTCACGTGGCTTCAGGATGGGGCCGGAAGTGCGTCTACCTGCTGTGGCACAATGACCAGCAGATGTCACTGTGACATCAAGAGTCACATCATGACGACAATGTGATCATCAATAAATCATTTTTATATTATTCTATGTATTATATTATTCATTATAATACTACTGGTTATTCATATTTGTTATTATATTATTTTATTATCACACTTATTGATGTTTTGTACATAAATAGGCAAATAAGCCTATATAGATTGAAATTCTCATAATCAAATTATGAGCCGTGCGTCAGTTGAATTTTCTCATTCAATTCTCAAAATATTTGTTTAGTTGTTTCATAATCATAGTTGTTCGGTAATCGAAATCATTGTTATTAATTCCGCTTGATTCATCCAGCCAAGAACAACCACAGTACATTACAGAAGAACACAAGTTGACTAATATTTCATGTTCATACATAAATCACGCAGCTTCCAAAACTACATTGTTCAGTCACTTGATGCAGTTGAGGTATGTTTGAAAGGTTGAAAATGGAAAGTGTGCTCTTCCTCTCCCGTAGTCATAGCAGCGCTCTGTAACCTTTATTGTGTGGTAGGGTCAGCTTTGCGCTTGGACACTTAATAACAATCAGCTTCAAGGGCGGAGTAGGAAACTGACCTCTTGCCAACTTTCCATAAACAGACCTGACCAGGCCACCGCTTTGGGCAATGTTACCGTGTTCTGATTCAAGCAACAGACATCCTCCACTAAAGAGCGTTCAGAAGATGAAACGAGTACAGGATAAGCTGATGACAATACAAGGCAAAGGGGCTTGTTAAAAGGAGACTGCAGAACACAGCAAGGAGAAGATGGTCACACTGACCATTTTTGGTGGTTGTTGGTCTACTATTTCCATGGTTTCCAGGCAGCGCAATCACCCTGACCTAGATAGTGTTCAAAGGCAGAGATAGGCTCTGCAGATAGATACCTCCCTCTGGCCAGCCTCTCTCAGCCTTGTGTCATCACCAGGTAGGTGGAGGGGCTGCAGTACCAGCCTGCAATGTGTGATGAAGTCATACTTACGCACACATTAACACACAGACACACGTAACAATATAAACAGAATCATCGTTGCAATCCCTCTTCCCAACCAGTGACTGTCAGAATGGGAAATCAGAGGTATGATGTGCCGTTAAACTCGGATGCTAACTCTAGAGGGCGCTGTGAGCCTGCCTGAGGGTGTCTGACGCCATATATATAAAAAATGGTAAAATGGTCTGATACCATGTAGTTCCTAGGAGTCTCAGTTCTAACGTTACAGTCAGACGTCCAACAAAATGGAAAGATTCCTCTTTCTTGTTTTAAGTATCAAAGTTAACGTACAAACACATTTTTGCCCATACACACAAACGCATTGTTGACGAATAACAGAGGGATTTCAAGAGGATCTAAAAACCACAGATGGGATCCAATCTAAATGTTTATTTGGCAAAAAGCGGAGGGAATTTTATTGCCGCAGTGTTGTGGTGACATGACACACAACCGCTCAGAGGCTGTTTAGATTCAGCGAAGGCCCATAATCCCCCTTCCCTGTCCTCCCTTTTCCTCCCTTCTCCTCCCGGTGTGGCTGGTTCCTTCTGGAACAGCCTCTGAGGCTCTCTGCTGCCTGGGGGGCTAGCTGAGCTGCTGCAGGGGAGATGGCAGGAGGACAGCCTAATCCTGGAGGAAAAGGAATGAGGCTGTGAAATAAAATCTACCTCATACCTCCGATATCAAGCCGGAGTCGCTTTTTGTTGTTGTTGTCTCGTTCAGAACGTTGTTTAGTTCAGCGCTGGGCTGTGTTGTAGTATGAGACAGAGAAAAATATGGGTACATAGTTAGATAGAGAGAGAGGCAGAGAAAAAGAGAATAGAAAAAGAAAAAAAGAGAGAAGAAGAGAGAGACTACTCGCTCATTGTGTGGGAGCAATTGCGATGGTCACCACAGATTTGTTGATTTATCGCCTCGGCCACAGCGGTGGTTGTGTTGTTTATTCTCCTCTTGCTGCTACTCTGCTGCCTTCATCTCCAGGCAGAGCAGCCCAAACCCTGACCCTGACCACAGGCCACCGCCTCAACCCTCCGGTCAGCAGACTCAGTGTCTGTCCTCTGACAGACAGCGGCTGTCCAGTCAGCCTTTAGCACCACTGGTCAGAAGCACAGGAAGTGACATGGACCCATTTTGGTACTCACATGGACGACTCTCTCTTTTACAACCCTGAACCGTTTCCATCACATCCTGAGAGAAGAACACTGGACACAGACCGTCAGTGGGGAGTTGGCTTTAATGGAGAATTCATTCATAATTGATCAGCCTTAATGAGAGTGCAGGTCATTTGTTGAAGAGGCTGCTAATTATGCATCTTGATGAGCGAATCAGTGTTTGCCTCAGTCTACATGTTAAACCCAAACTAGAACTGAAACCCACAGCCTGTATACAGTACAGAGTAATCTAATACGTGGATAAATATACAGACTCATTTGAAACTTCCGCACTTCGTCACAGTGGAGTTACTTAAATGGCTGTTTGTATTCCAAGTGGTTTCCAATGGTTAAAAGTTGGTACATGAGCTTTAGTGTCTGGCAAATGTCTTTGCCAAGGTCGTCCCGGGCAACCGGTCTGTACATTTTGAATGACACAGTCTCTCACTCTGAAACATTTTCCACTTCAGCTACAAAATGTCTGCCCAGGAAACACATTGAAACGTTTAATGTTCAAAGGAAAAAGATGGAGCAAGAGGTGATCAAATGTACTGTATGTAAAGAGTTAGAAAGTTGTGCAAGGGCTCAGGGCATAGAGAGTTTAGCAGCACACCGTGAGGAGAGCCAGATTGTGCGTTGAGACAGGACTGGAACCGCATATCACACACTGTTACACATCCGCACTTCAAGCTGACACGGAAACAAAATATGTTGTTTCAAGCTCAAACCACTGACAGCCATATCTCCTGCAAAGCCGTGGTAAGCAACACGCTGGTAAGCAGGTGAAAGCCTCTAGTCGTTAAACCCAATTAGGAAGACGAGTTCTGTTGAGAGGATTTTTTTCTGCTGTCAGTGAGAGAGAGAGGAGGAGGAGGGTTGTAAAACAATGACGCAATTATTCACTGTATGTCCTCCGTCCTTAGAGAGATACATCTGGAAGGATCCAGTCTTGTCCTTCCTCATCTATAATTCTGGAGGCTAACCTCCCGGAGGATGACCAGATGCTCACCACCGAGCCACAGATCATTGCGAAACAATGGGTTTCCCAAAACCGCGACACCATTTAAAAACGCTTCTCTATACTTTCCCTGTCATCTTCAAGCGACCAAGTCCGTAAACACACTTATATTTAGCTGCGGACAGATGCGGTTCTGTCCGATTGTGTGACCGTCGAGCGCGTTGACCTGTACAAAAGCACACATGCGTTCAATTCAGCCCGGAAATCGACCTCAGGAAGGTCACCATATCTTCAGCTAGTCACTCAAACAAACAAGGACTAGCACGACCAACATGCCATGCCTCATATTTCAATGCGTTCTTTGTCTTTTGTCAGTAGTGTGTGGACAATAAATCACCATCTTAAAGACAGCAGTTCCTCGGTAAGAACCCTTTGGGAGCTTTTGATATAAATGCACACACACACACACATACAGGGGTGAACACCTGTGTAGAATTATACACAGACCAGCTCTGTCATTACACGGCAGTTAGTTACCCCAGGGGGAGGTGTGTGTGTGCGTATGAGTGGCGGGAGGTCTATAATCGATGCTTACATCCGCAACGAGAAGCTGGAAGGTGAAAAGAGAGGAATTATTGCTTGAGGTCTGAGTTCTTAAGTGTGCCTCAACCAACGTGAATGACAGGAATTTTTTTCTCTTTTTCTTGCAGATAAAACATGGAAAAGTGTTTTAGAGGACAACATGAATGCACTCTGCACATTTAGAGTAATATTGACCTTCAATATGGCAACCATTTCCCATCGCAAAGCTAAATGGATGAAACGCGTCAGTTCTGAGGTGATTCTTGTCTGTCTGCAGACAAGAATGGCTTTTTCATCTGTCTGAAGATGTTTGTGAAAAGAGCCTTTGGCAATCTGCATTGTTAATACGACACAACATACTTAAGAAAGAGTGATTCTGTGATGTGAAATGCCCCTCACCCTTCCCCCCCCTCCCTCATGACCTTAAAATACAGACGGAAACACACACACTCACACACTTACGCACACGCCCTAGGGGAACTGAACTAAATGAAGTAACAGGCTCAATTAGATAAATGAACACAAAGTTATTACAGTCAGTTATGGTAGTCATTAAAACAGTCTTTAGGGGTAATGTTGGGAGAAGGCTGTGGTCGAACTGGACTGTGTCTGGGAATGTGGAAGACGCAGAAGGAAAAGGAGCAGATAATTGGTAGAATAATATTGTGACGGTACGTTTGATGGATGAGTCTCTAATTTTCAAAGTCGCTTGGGAAATCAACGCAAGAGAAAGTGAGAAACTCTCGTCAGCAGGACCAAAGGTGCCGAAGGTAGCCTAGTCAGGAACGTAATGTCATCCCTAAAGCAGAAATAGATGCCAGCTTTAGACCCTGGTACCTCTGGGACGCTGACAGATATTCAAGGAATGGAGGCTCTCCAGAACTCCAGAATAGAAGGAATATAATGAAATACAGAGCATGAGCTTGAATCCAAACCCCTTACTATCATCTGTGTGTGTGTGTGTGAGAGAGCGAGAGAGTTTGTGTCCAAAGTATTAGTTTGTATCCCTGCTTGACCAGGGTAAGTAAAAAAAGATGATAGACAGAGTGTTAAGTAAACCTGTAATAGCATTATCATGATACACCTCAATAGATCCAGTGGTTTCGGTTCTTCAGTCACAGCAAGGCCCAAAATGTGTGTAGGTGCTCGTGCGTGACAATGGGACTAATTCAGGATGCAGTTCTGCATTTGTGTGCTTCTGTGTGAGCGTGGGAGGATTTACAAGTCGAGTTGCCGCTGAATTAGAAGAAGTTATTAAGCAGACATCTGAATGGATGTACTTCAGGATTGTAGCAGTCTACATTAATCCAAGCCCACACGTTAGTCCAGTCATGCCTGTGGAAAAAAAGATAAGTCTTAAAACTGAACTGAAACTCACCCGAAAATGGAACTTTAATGCGCTTTCTTCAACATGCTGGTAACAGGGGGCCTGGTGACCAGCTTAGATTATTGAACTGTGTCGCCATGGGCCGCTGGCTTCCCCGTACAGACGCTGCGTGTCTGCTACCAGCAGAGAGGGGGCCTGGGAGAGGGGGCCTGGGAGAGGGGGCCTGGGAGAGGGGGCCTGGGAGAGGGGGCCTGGGAGAGGGGGCCTGGGAGAGGGGGCCTGGGAGAGGGGGCCTGGGAGAGGGGGCCTGGGAGAGGGGGCCTGGGAGAGGGGACCTGGGAGAGGGGGCCTGGGAGGGGGGGCCTGGGAGGGGGGGGGGGGGATGGGGGGGGGGGGGGGGGGGGGCTTCTGCTGGAGATGAACGAAGGGAAACCTGCCTTTCATTACCACGGAGAAAGAAGGACCCGGTTCAAGGAGAGGGTAGCTCTGTTCTCTGTTATGCATGCATTTCTCCCAAAAAACCCTGCTGCCCCCACCCCCCCCCCCCCCACCCCCACCCCCAACCCCTGCCAACTCTGGAACCCCCCCACCCCAACACACACGCGCGCGCGCACGCACACGTCTTAAAATTACAGACTACAAAGTAAACAAGTTCCATCGTCCATATGGAGGGAATAAGTTGTTTTCGGGTGCGGTGCCACCATTTTACTGAGCCTTCCTCATGGTGACGACCCGCAGCCATTTTGTATCCGAACATCCGCGGCTACGCTCGGTCAATGTTGCCGTCGAAGACTGTCGCCGTTGCTCACTGAGAAGCATCAAAAATCACCGTTTGCACCTGGCCATGTTAAAAAAAAGCGGCCCTTTGGCAGGACGGGACACGCTGACATACATGCTGCCTCTTTTTGGCAGCGCTTCATTACGGTGAGACAGATGACTTAACTGAGTCAGTAGCTCAGACATGCTCCTCATACAGAGCGCTGTAATCTCTGCAAAGAATTCAAAGAGGTTCCTTAAACAACAAACGTACACACACACGCACGCACGCACGTACACCCCCCCGCACACAATCTCCAAAAACATGCCTATTGCCACCAGATGCCAGATAAATCAAAACCATATGCGCCGGCCTCCAGTTTCTAAGTATGTGTATGCTGAACAAAGATATGGGGGATTCAAAGAAAAACACACACACACACACACACGAGAGCACACACACACCGCAGCCCTGCAGACCGTCACGATGGGAGTTCCCATAAACCATGCTGGCGGTTTGTGGAACAGGTCAGTAATGAGCGTGAGCGAGCATGTGTTTTCAGTCTAATGAGCGATTATGAGGGGGGCTGTAAATCATATGCATGGGCCTGGGGGAAGAGGGAGGTGGTGGTGGGGGGCGGGGTGGGGTGGGGGGCGGGGGGGGGGCAGACAGGGGTTCGACCCTGAGGGAGATTCCCTCTCACTTAGGAATCAGACACTCTCCGCGGGACTCCGGATCCTGTTTTTCCACCTTGCACAGATGCTTACAGTGACATGCTGTACCGATACAGGGGCAGGGATTTGGGGGGGGGAGGGGGGTTGGGGGGGGACACACACAACAACAACTTTGCTCGGTGGCACTTCGCGCCATCTCGTTAAATTCTTCCTTGTCGCCGAAGTGACAGAGCCACTTAAGGATAAAATATATGTGTTCCGAGGGACGGATGAGGTGGAAAAAAGGGCTTTTAAACAGATGGAAGGGAAAAACAGAGAGGATAAGGAGCGCACCAGAATGTATGCTGTTAGGATGAAGTATTGCCCAGAGGCGCACACACACGTGCACACACACACACTCTCACACACACACACACACACACTGACAAAACAACAGGCCACGCTGGCATAAACAACAGCAGACAGGACGCAGAGACACAGGGTATATTAGCCGGACAGGAACAGGGGTTTGGCTGTGAGGATTTATACTGGCAGAGGTCAGAGGAGAGGTGAGCCTGGGTTAAGATGGGGGATTAAGCGGAGGCCTGTGCGAGAGGTTAAGTGCAAGACTGACTGGGAAAACTAGCACGGGTGGAGCTACGTTCACAGGCATTCAAACGCAAGCTTGAGAAAACACTCCGGGAAAAACCTGAGGTCGAGATTTGAGAACACATCTTATCGCCATCTCTCACAATGGTCCGATAAAAATGTGCAACGTCGCACCCTCGACTATTGTCCATCTCGGCGCGAAACAGAGCTGACTTGTGACAAAACGTTGCAACGTTCCCCACCCTCCCCACCCCCCCTCAGAAAAAAATAAACCTTTCCCCTGTCGCAATTTAAACATGTCCAATTTGTCTCCGAGGCCACGTTCAGGTTGCGAAGGTAGACTAGGATTTCTGTGTGAGGAGGATTGCAGATTGGTGTGAAAGGTTTGGGTCGAGCTCAGGGAGTCTAAGTGCAGCGTCCTGATGTGGAACTAAAAAGGTTGCCGAGGGGTTAAGTAACAGGGTAGAAATCCACTTGTCTGGGGGCGTCTGGTGGGAAAAGCTCCAGAGCTGCGGGATAAATGAGGGGAAGACTTAAGACGTGGCGGCGTTCCGAGGCTGGTTGAGGCATAT
>CM059338.1:5342916-5380416 GCA_030340685.1 Protosalanx chinensis | reverse complement strand
ACACTGTTCACCTGGAGAGGAACACACACACACACACTGTTCGCCTGGAGAGGAACACACACACACACACTGTTCACCTGGAGAGGAACACACACACACACTGTTCACCTGGAGAGGAACACACACACACACACTGTTCACCTGGAGAGGAACACACACACACACTGTTCACCTGGAGAGGAACACACACACACACACTGTTCACCTGGAGAGGAACACACACACACTGTTCACCTGGAGAGGAACAGACACACACACTGTTCACCTGGAGAGGAACACACACACACACACTGTTCGCCTGGAGAGGAACACACACACACACTGTTCACCTGGAGAGGAACACACACACACACACTGTTCACCTGGAGAGGAACACACACACACACACTGTTCACCTGGAGAGGAACACACACACACACTGTTCGCCTGGAGAGGAACACACACACACACTGTTCACCTGGAGAGGAACACACACACACACACACTGTTCACCTGGAGAGGAACACACACACACACTGTTCACCTGGAGAGGAACACACACACACACTGTTCACCTGGAGAGGAACACACACACACACACACTGTTCACCTGGAGAGGAACACACACACACTGTTCACCTGGAGAGGAACACACACACACACTGTTCACCTGGAGAGGAACACACACACACACTGTTCACCTGGAGAGGAACACACACACACACTGTTCACCTGGAGAGGAACACACACACACACACTGTTCACCTGGAGAGGAACACACACACACACACACTGTTCACCTGGAGAGGAACACACACACACACACACTGTTCACCTGGAGAGGAACACACACACACACTGTTCGCCTGGAGAGGAACACACACACACACACTGTTCACCTGGAGAGGAACACACACACACACACACTGTTCACCTGGAGAGGAACACACACACCACACACACTGTTCACCTGGAGAGGAACACACACACACACACACTGTTCACCTGGAGAGGAACACACACACACACTGTTCGCCTGGAGAGGAACACACACACACACACACACGGTTCACCTGGAGAGGAACACACACACACACACACACGGTTCACCTGGAGAGGAACACACACACACACTGTTCACCTGGAGAGGAACACACACACACTGTTCACCTGGAGAGGAACACACACACACTGTTCACCTGGAGAGGAACACACACACACTGTTCACCTGGAGAGGAGTGCAGAAACACACCCCTGTGAGCCACACACACACACACACACGCGCACACACAACAACACGCACACACACTGGAGCGTGGCCGTTACGCAATCCTCCACAGTCACTAGAATATTCAAGAGATGTCGCTATGGGAATATTGTTTTGATGTATTATGCAACAGGAGTGTGGTGTCATTGTTAACTTGGACACGATGCTCTGATGCAGACACCATTTGGCAAAGACACCTGCACCATTTTGAGGCTGCTCAGCCCTGCCAGCGTTACCGTGCAGTTCCACATCTGTCCACAGGGTGGCAGTGATGCTACGCCAGCCACAGTTGGATGGTTTGAAGATCTTTTCTCATTCCCACTCTTGTATTAGCATATTAATGAAAGTAATCTCTCGCTGTGAAAATGACAGCTGTAATTGATCTTGGTCCTTAATGCACCTAAGCTGCTGAAGTTGACAAGGTGCGTTGGCATGCCAGCTCTATGTGTCAGTCTGCAAGGCTGTCGATGTGTGTGTTGGTGTGTGTGTTGGTGTGTGTGGTGTATATATGTGTGTGTGTTGTTCTGTGGTGGTGTATGTGTGTGTGTGTGGTGGTATGTGTGTGTATGTGTGTGTTGGTGTATGTGTGTGTTGGTGTGTGTTGGTGTATGTGTGTGTTGGTGTGTGGTGGTGTATGTGTGTGGTGGTGTTTGTGTGTGTGTGGTGGTGTGTGTTGGTGTGTGTGTGTGTGTGGTGGTATGTGTGTGTATGTGTGTGTTGGTGTGTGTGTGTGTGTGTGTGGTGGTATGTGTGTGTATGTGTGTGTATGTGTGTGTTGGTGTGTGTTGGTGTGTGTGTGTGGTGGTATGTGTGTGTATGTGTGTGTTGGTGTGTGTGTGTGTGTGGTGGTATGTGTGTGTATGTGTGTGTTGGTGTGTGTGTGTGACTGACCGCCAGTATCTTATCCCCGATCTGCAGCCGTCCATCTTTGTGAGCGGCCCCTCCCTCGATGATCTTGGTGACGTAGATGCTGTTGTCTCCAGGTATGTGCTGGTTCCCCACCCCTCCAGCAATACTGAACCCTAACCCTGATGGACAGGGGGAGAGCAGGGGGGGAGAGCAGGGGGGAGAGCAGGGGGAGAGCAGGGGGAGAGCAGGGGGAGAGCAGGGGGAGAGCAGGGGGAGACCAGGGGGAGACCAGGGGGGAGAGCAGGGGGAGAGCAGGGGGAGAGCAGGGGGAGAGCAGGGGGAGACCAGGGGGAGACCAGGGGGAGAGCAGGGGGAGAGCAGGGGGAGAGCAGGGGGAGAGCAGAGGGAGAGCAGGGGGAGAGCAGGGGGGAGAGCAGGGGGAGAGCAGGGGGGAGAGCAGGGGGAGAGCAGGGGGAGAGCAGGGGGAGAGCAGGGGGGAGAGCAGGGGGAGAGCAGGGGGAGAGCAGGGGGAGAGCAGGGGGAGAGCAGGGGGGAGAGCAGGGGGGAGAGCAGGGGGAGAGCAGGGGGAGAGCAGGGGCAGAGCAGGGGGAGAGCAGGGGGAGAGCAGGGGGAGAGCAGGGGGCAGAGCAGGGGGAGAGCAGGGGGGGACATTAGGCCAGCAGGACAGAGCCATACACCCCTGCCCAGGCACACAAAATGCCTTAACATGCTCTCACACACACACACACAGACACACACACACACACACACAGACACACACACACACGCAGACACACACATACACACAGACACATACACACATACACACATACACACAGACACATACACACAAACACACAGACACATACACACATACACACAGACACATACACACAAACACACAGACACATACACACATACACACAGACACATACACACAAACACACCTTTAGGCCCTTTGATGAGCTTGATCTCGGTGACTTTCTCGGCAGCAGGTTTCCTCCGCAGCACGTAGAGGCGCACGATGGCGCCGGCCTCCTTCAGAGCCTCCACGGCCAGGCTGTGTGTCACCTCGCGCACGTCGACGTCATTCACGAACAGGATGCTGTCGTTTACGCTGAGGGAGGGAGGGAGGGAGGGGGGGGACGGGAGGAGGAGGACGGGAGGGGGGGAGAGCGAGGGGAGAGGGATGGACGTGTTATCGGGGGTGACATCTGAGAGAATGGGCTTTAACGGTGCGAGGGCCCTGCTCTCCTCGCCTCTTTCGAGACCCCCCCCCCCCCCCGTGTGCCTGGCTAAGGCCGGACTTGAACTCCCAGGAGACCAGAGGAGAGGAGAGCAGAGGAGAGCGGAGGAGAGACCAGAGGAGAGACCAGAGGAGAGACCAGAGGAGAGACCAGAGGAGAGGAGAGCAGAGGAGAGACCAAAGAGGAGAGCAGAGGAGAGACCAGAGGAGAGGAGAGCAGAGGAGAGCGGAGGAGAGACCAGAGGAGAGACCAGAGGAGAGACCAGAGGAGAGGAGAGCAGAAGAGAGACCAGAGAAGAGGAGAGCAGAGGAGAGACCAGAGGAGAGGAGAGCAGAGGAGAGACCAGAGGAGAGCAAAGGAGAGACCAGAGGAGAGACAAGAAGAGAGACCAGAGGAGAGGAGAGCAGAGGAGAGACCAGAGGAGAGGAGAGCAGAGGAGAGACCAGAGGAGAGACAAGAAGAGAGACCAGAGGAGAGGAGAGCAGAGACCAGGAGAGACCAGAATAGACACAAGAAGAGAGACCAGAGGAGATCAGAGGAGCCTTGATGAGAGTACTCGATACTTCGCATGTCCTATCCATCAATCCCCTCCTCTCCACCCCCAGCATGCAGATCTGCAGCACAGGCAGGTCCAACAGCAGGAATGGGAGTCACTCCTTTCAAAGCCTCTCATGCATATTCACAGCGTGACACTTCCAGGACCCTGTCCACTGCTTCACACGCTCTTAAGGCTACAATAGACTGTGACGGCCTGTCTGGCGTAATCTTCCCGGTGAAAGCACAGCTCATCAGACCACACTCCGCTCCATTCTGGGATGCCTCTTCATGTTTACAGTTACAGTCCTAGATGAGCTACATCTCATACAGATAGAGGACAGGAGCGAGAGAGGGAGATGGAGAGAGAGAGAGGGCAGCGTGGTAGCTCCTCTCTCCCGGAGCCTCAGCTGGGGCACAAGGACATCGCTAGGCTAGCCCTGGGATGTTGATCTGTTTAGACGTGTGTGTGTGTGTGTGTGTGTGCACATGCATGGCTCTGTACATAAACGATCCGGCCTATGAACACACACACCCGCGTAAATTATCAGAGCAGCAGAAATAGGACTGGCGACCAGATGGTTCTGTAATGTTTGCGAGTGTGTGTGTGTGTACAGGTGTGTGTGTGTACAGGTGTGTGTGTGTACAGGTGTGTGTGTGTGTACAGGTGTGTGTGTGTGTGTGTACAGGCGTGTGTACAGGTGTGTGTGTGTGTACAGATGTGTGTGTGTGTACAGGTGTGTGTGTGTGTGCAGGTGTGTGTATAGGTGTGTGTGTGTGTACAGGCGTGTGTACAGGAATGTGTGTGTGTGTACAGATGTGTGTGTGTGTGTGTGTACAGGTGTGTGTGTGTGTGCAGGTGTGTGTGTATAGGTGTGTGTGTGTGTGCAGGTGTGTGTGTGTGTGTGTGTGTACAGGTGTGTGTGTGTGTGCAGGTGTGTGTGTATAGGTGTGTGTACCTTAGCCGTCCATCCTGAGCCGCTGCTCCTCCAGGGATGATCTTGGTGATGAAGATGCTGGGATCGTCGCCTACATGGGGGTTATCAGTTCCCCCTGCTATGCTGAAGCCCAAGCCTGAGTTTCCCTGCACACGCACACGCGCACACACACAGAGATCTATTAGAGGACATGTGTTTGGGTGGTTCCATGGTGGTGGTGTGCTGAAGCCTGGACGCTCACCCTCTCCAGAGTGATCTCCTCGTACTCGATCTCCCCTTCGGTCCCGTTCACCTGCGAGCGGAGCGGAGGCCGTCACACACTCATCACACACACTCATCACACACACTCATCACACACACTCATCACACACTCATCACACACACTCATTACACACACTCATCACACACACTCATCACACACACTCATCTCACACACTCATTACACACACTCATCTCACACACTCATCACACACTCATCACACACACTCATCACACACACATCACACACTCATCACACACTCATCACACACTCATCACACACACTCATCACACACACCTCATCTCACACACTCATCACACACACTCATCTCACACACTCAGCACACACACTCATCACACACACTCATCACACACACTCATCTCACACACTCATCACACACACTCATCACACACACTCATCACACACACATCACACACACTCATTACACACACTCATCTCACACACTCATCACACACTCATCACACACACTCATCACACACACTCAGCACACACAGTCATCACACACACTCAGCACACACAGTCACCACACACACTCACCTCACACACTCATCTCACACACTCATTACACACACTCATCACACACACTCAGCACACACACTCATCACACACACTCATCACACACACTCATCTCACACACTCATTACACACACTCATCTCACACACATCACACACACTCAGCACACACACTCATCCACACACTCATCACACACTCATCACACACACTCATCTCACACACTCATCACACACACTCATCACACACACATCTCACACACATCACACACACTCATCTCACACACTCATCACACACACTCATCTCACACACTCAGCACACACACTCATCACACACACTCATCATACACACTCATCTCACACACTCAGCACACACACTCATCACACACACTCATCACACACACTCATCTCACACACTCATCACACACACTCATCTCACACACTCAGCACACACACTCATCACACACACTCATCTCACACACTCATCACACACACTCATCTCACACACTCAGCACACACACTCATCACACACACTCATCACACACACTCATCTCACACACTCATCACACACACTCATCACACACACTCATCTCACACACTCAGCACACACACTCATCACACACACTCATCACACACACTCATCTCACACACTCATCACACACACTCATCTCACACACATCTCACACACTCATCTCACACACTCATCACACACACACTCATCACACACACTCATCTCACACACATCTCACACACTCATCTCACACACTCATCACACACACTCATCACACACACTCATCACACACACTCACCACACACACTCATCACACACACTCATCTCACACACTCATCACCACTCATCTCACACACATCTCACACACTCATCTCACACACTCATCTCACACACTCATCTCACACACTCATCTCACACACTCATCACACACACTCACCACACACACTCATCACAGCTGCCAAAAAAAGCAGCGAGGGGGAAGGGTCTCTGTGTGTGACTGTGTGTCTCTTTGTGTGACTGTGTGTGTGTGTGTGTGTGTGAGTGTCTGGTGGTCTGTGCGTATCTGTGTGTGACTGTGTGTGTGGAATGATACTAGTCCAGGATGGACCACAGCCACAGCGTTCGGTGCTTACGTAAGGAGAACCGTCCAGGGTGTCTGTGTTCACCACCACCGGGGGGGAGTTTCCCTGGAAGAGAAGGAGAGGGGGGGGGGGGGGTAATCACAGTTACCACCTGGACTACACACACACATAATCCTCAAGGCCCGGTAGATTTAATATGATTTCCGGACCCCGGGAGCTGGAACTGCTGCGAAGGAAGATAATGTTGGTGAGAATCTGGAGGAGGATCATGTGACACCCCCACCCCCCCCCCCCCCCCGACATCCAGGAGCGCTCTGCACCTCCCTCCCCCCCCGTGCTCCTCTCCCAGCCCCAGCCCACACTGCCTGCCCTCCTGGATGTTGTGGCAGCACACACACAGAGGAGTCCGGGGAGCGAGCGTGGGAGGGAGGGGAGAGGGGCAAAGACACTCCGGTCAGCCTGGATGACACTGCGCGAATGTCACCGGTAAGGACTGTGCTGACAACCAGCACACACACACACCTTTGAACACGCGGCCAGCGACATCTGAGGAGAGCGGACACCTCACCGCTCCGCATCTCATTAGTTAGGAACGCGGTGTTACAGAGGCTGACAGGACAACAAGTCAATGCCAGAGCCAGACCGGCCCCTCAGCACTGCAGACTCTCACCTGCTCTCACAACACCGTCACACCGCCCAGCCTGCAGCCTCCGCCTAGCGTCTCCCTGGTTACCAGAACGCCTGTTGTCTGTCCAGATCTGGACCCAAACCCTCACAACTCTCTGTGTGGCGTCGACCGATCGCCTGTCACGCAAATATCAAACGATCTCTTCCCAGCTCAGATAGTCTGGGCTGAAGAGTGAAAGCTGCAGTTTTAAGACCGAGGTTCTCTCTCCTCTCTCTCTCTTTCTCTCTCTGTCTCTCTCCTCTCTCTCTGTCTCTCTGTCTCTCTTTATCTCTAACTCTCTCTCTGTGCGTCTCTCTCTGTCTCTCTCGCTGTCTCTGTCTCTATTTCTCTCTCTGTCTCTCTCTCTGTCTCTCTCTCTGTCTCTCTCTCTGTCTCTCTTCATCTCTAACTCTCTCTCTTTCTCTCTCCGTCTCTCTCGCTGTCTCTGTCTCCATTTCTCTCTCTCTCTCTCTCTGTCTCTATTTCTATTTCTCTCTCTGGAGAAGGGCTTGCACCACTATCTCTTCCTCCACACAGGCTCTCGGCAGTGTCTCTCTGTTCTGGAACCTTCTCTCCATTCCCCCTTGTTAGTGTCTTGCTCTCTGATTAGCATGAGCACAACGCCGTGCATCCAAAGTGCTTACAGGGCAGCAAACAATGGCAGAGCCATGATATCAGCCTGCTGACCTTGACTCAGCGACAGCTCTCCCTCTCTCCCTGACACACACACACGCACACACACACGCACATACACACACACATGCACACACACGGACATACACACACGCGCGCACATGTACGCACAACACACACGCACACACGCACACACACATGCATACACGCAAGCACACGTGCACAAACGCACACATACACACGCACACACACACATACACACACACACACGTCCTTGCTCTTCATCCTGCTCATTAGACCAGAGTGTCCCTTGCCCCTGCCTCTCTGTGGGCAGGCTAGTTCTGTCCAGAACATTCCCATCAGACTCCATTATGAACAGAATAAGGTCATGAGGACGTGGTTATCTTTAAACTGATCCTGGATCTAGAGGGTGTCTCCTCTGAGGACGTGGTTATCCTTAAACTGATCCTGGATCTAGAGGGTGTCTCCTCTGAGGACGTGGTTATCCTTAAACTGATCCTGGATCTAGAGGGTGTCTCCTCTGAGGACGTGGTTATCCTTAAACTGATCCTGGATCTAGAGGGTGTCTCCTCTGAGGACGTGGTTATCCTTAAACTGATCCTGGATCTAGAGGGTGTCTCCTCTGAGGACGTGGTTATCCTTAAACTGATCCTGGATCTAGAGGGTGTCTCCTCTGAGGACGTGGTTATCCTTAAACTGATCCTGGATCTAGAGGGTGTCTCCTCTGAGGACGTGGTTATCCTTAAACTGATCCTGGATCTAGAGGGTGTCTCCTCTGAGGACGTGGTTATCCTTAAACTGATCCTGGATCTAGAGGGTGTCTCCTCTGAGGACGTGGTTATCCTTAAACTGATCCTGGATCTAGAGGGTGTCTCCTCTGAGGACGTGGTTATCCTTAAACTGATCCTGGATCTAGAGGGTGTCTCCTCTGAGGACGTGGTTATCCTTAAACTGATCCTGGATCTAGAGGGTGTCTCCTCTGAGGACGTGGTTATCCTTAAACTGATCCTGGATCTAGAGGGTGTCTCCTCTGAGGACGGACCACGCACATTCCAGCCAAGGATGTCGGCGTCCGCGCTGAGGGGGGGCTCGTGTCACAGGGAGGTGAACCGCGGGACAAAGGTCATGTTTTACCTCTCCATCACCTCTTCATCGCCTCTCCATCACCCCCCCCCCCCCCCCCCCCCCCCCACTCCTCACAGCGGCTTCCCGCAGCTCCAGGGCTCCCACCACCATCTTCCCCCCTCCCTCCCTCCCTCGTCCGTGGCCCATTCCGCTGCCATGGTTACCGCGTAGCATCGGCCGCCGGGACTGCGGAGAGTGAAAGTCCGTCGCCATGGCAACCTGCCCCCCCCCCCCCCCCCCTTCCTACGGTGTAGAGCCCTAGCGACGCATGCTCGGCCGACATCGCGGCCAGAGCGGATAACGAGGAGGGGGGGGGCGGGGTCGGGGGGGCTGGGAATCGTTTCCACTACTTCTGTTGCGTAAGCCACTCACAGCGCCACTGATGGAATGAAATGAACTCCATTCTAATCACCCGCAGAAACACGGTAAATCCCTCTCATCATTCTGCTCTGTGTTGTTATCCTCTGTGGCCGTCCATGTTGGGGGAGTCATGTACGCTGAGTCATTTATCAGACGCTCTTATCCAGAGCGACTTACAGTAAGAACAGGGACGTTCCCCCTAGGGTGAAGCGCCTTGCCCCAAGGACGCAACGTCATGTAGCCACAGCCGGGGAAATCGAGCTCGCAACCATCCGATCGCGAGCCCAACGCCTTGACCGCTGAGCCACATGACTCCCATCATCCTCTTCTCGCTCTCTGCGTCTTTGGCGCAGGAGCTGAAACAGCCCGAAACCTGAACCCCTGACGAGGCCCCCATCCGGGGGGGAGGAACGGCTTCCTCACCTGGGCGCCGGGGCGAACATCTGTCCCCAGCGGAGAACTGACTGTATCTGCGACTCCCCTCCGATCCTACCCCGTCCCCCCCCCTCCACCTCCCCCCCCCCCCCCCCACACACACCCCCCAGGCCTGAACAGACTCATTAATGCAGCTCGTTAGGCTTCCAATTCGTTGCTGTCAAAAAACGAAAAAGAGAGAGAGTCAGGGGGAGGGAGAAAAAAAAGAAGTCAGAAAGGCAGAGAGCGAGAGAGAGAGCGAGAGCAAGAGAGAGAGAGCGAGAGCAAGAGAGAGAGAGCGAGAGCAAGAGAGAGAGAGCGAGAGCAAGAGAGAGAGAGCGAGAGCGAGCAAGAGAGAGAGCGAGAGAGAGAGAGCGAGAGAGAGAGGGAGAGAGAGAGGAGAGAGGGAGAGAGAGAGAGAGAGAGAGCAAGAGAGAGCGAGAGAGAGCGAGAGAGAGAGGGAGAGAGAGAGGAGAGAGAGGGAGAGAGAGAGCGAGAGAGAGAGCGAGAGAGAGAGTGAGAGAGAGCGAGAGAGAGAGCGAGAAGAACGAAACGACGGGAACGAAAATAACCTGGAACTCTCGTATCTCACGGCTGACAGATACACTGGCGACATACTGTAGTGTAGGTGTTCCAAAGCCTCTCTGTAATCTGGGCTCCGGGTCAGAACTGCAGCAGCCTTTAAAAGCTGCCTTACTGGGTGAATCCCTCCACACATCCTGTCCAATCCAACCAAGAACTCTCCAAAGATCCAGCTCGACACAATGCTTTCATCTGATCTCCATGAAGCCTCCACAAACGTTTAATGGTTCTGGGGGAACAGCTGTGACTGTTGTGCAGAGATCAGTCCTGATCCCCCCTAAAAAAACGGTTCTTCTTCTCTTCTTCTACCAGGAGGTCGAGACATCAGCATTCCGGCCTCCCTGCAGCTTCTGTCAGCAAGAGTTAGTCCTGGAAGGCGAGAAGCACAGCCGGCCTCGAACTACCCCCCCCAACACTACTGCACACAGTACCCCCCAACACTACTGCACACAGTACCCCCCAACACTACTGCACACAGTACCCCCCAACACTACTGCACACAGCGTCAGGATCCCCCTAATCTCCAGCCTTCCGCTTCTCATAGAAAACACCTCTCTCCGCTCTGCACTTCCACCCCCTCCGTCCGCCCACCCACCCCTCCATCCATCCATCCATCACCCCCCCCCCCCCACCTCATCCCTGCCTACCCGCCGGTCAGAGCGGGAACTTGATGACTGCGAGGGTTAGCGTCCTCCCCCCCCCACCTTGATTTCACAGCCCTCCCACACAGCCCTTGCTATCTGCCGCCTCGCCTGCCCGGCAGCCCTCCCCCCCCCGGGCCGCCCGCGAGGCTGGCAGGCCACGCCAGCTCCCCTGCCGCCTCTGCCCGTCCTCACCCACGACCGAGCGCGGCGCCCAGCCGGTCCATCTGCACGGCCGTCGTACGGCGACGCCGCATCGCGTACAGAGAAATACGACCGCTTCTGAAGAACACGCTCGCTAATGTGATTACTGGTTCATGTGATGCCTGGTTATTGCAAGCCGAGACCCAATCCTTCAGCGGGGCGACAACGCAGTGACAAAGAAGAAGGAGATGAAGGAAAGCGTGGGACTGGGAGGGATGAAAGGAGTAAGAGAGAGTGAGAGAGATAGAGAGACAGAGATAGAGAGACAGAGAGACAGAGATAGAGAGACAGATAGAGAGACAGAGATAGAGAAAGAGAGAGCAAGAGACAGAATGTAAGGGAGACAGAGAGTTGAGGAGAGATAAAGAGAGAGACAGAGTGTGTGAGAGAGAGACAGAGAGTTAGAGAGCGATAGAGAGAGAGACGGAGTGTGTGAGAGAGAGACAGAGAGTTAGAGAGAGAGACAGAGTGTGTGAGAGAGACAGAGAGTTAGAGAGAGAGACAGAGTGTGTGACAGAGAGACAGAGTGTGTGAGAGAGAGACAGAGTGTGTGAGAGAGAGACAGAGAGTTAGAGAGAGAGACAGAGTGTGTGACAGAGAGACAGAGTGTGTGAGAGAGAGACAGAGAGTTAGAGAGAGAGACAGAGTGTGTGACAGAGAGACAGAGTGTGTGAGAGAGAGACAGAGAGTTAGAGAGAGAGACAGAGTGTGTGACAGAGAGACAGAGTGTGTGAGAGAGAGACAGAGAGTTAGAGAGAGAGACAGAGTGTGTGACAGAGAGACAGAGTGTGTGAGAGAGAGACAGAGAGTTAGAGAGAGAGACAGAGTGTGTGAGAGAGAGACAGAGAGTTAGAGAGAGAGACAGAGTGTGTGAGAGAGAGACAGAGAGTTAGAGAGAGAGACAGAGTGTGTGACAGAGAGACAGAGTGTGTGAGAGAGAGACAGAGTGTGTGACAGAGAGACAGAGTGTGTGAGAGAGAGACAGAGAGTTAGAGAGCGATAAAGAGAGAGACAGCGGGTGAGAGAGCCTGGCTGAGGAGAGGAGTGCGAGGACAGATAAGAGGTTGAAGGAGCGTGACGCGATTGCGTGATTTCTAGACTCCAACTGCCCCGGAGCCGTAACAAATAAGAGAAAAGAAAAAGAGATAGAGGGAGGGGGGGGAGGATGAGAGGAGACGTCTCTGCTAGACTGCATCGAATGGAAAACATATCAGTGCCTTTCCTGAAGTGCGTCTGCCCCTTTATGCTTGCCTAGAGTACAGGGTGTGTGTGCACTGTGTGTGTGTCGACAGGTGTGCACCTACTGGGTGGGAGGAGGGAGAGGGTGTGAAGGGGGGAGAGGTGAAGAGACACCCAGAGCTGTCGGCATCGGTCAGTCTGCTGGGGAGGCACAGGTTAAAGCCGGTTCACCAGCTGAGACTTCTGAAAATAGATTCACGCGCTCGCCAGCCCCCTGGAGTCTAAATGTTTCAGCATCCAAACTGGAGCCAGAGTGCTGAAATATGAATATACAGGCCAGGCTGAAGATGCTGACCACCAGGCTTTCACCCTGGCCTCAACAGGGGAGGGAGGGAGGGAGGGGAGGGGAGGGGAGGGAGGAGGGAGGGAGGGTCTGGCCAAATGTTGAAGTGGTACTTTGTGTCTGTTCATTAAAAAAACAGGATCGATGACAGCCAGCTCTTAAACAAAGCCAGCTCCCCCCCCCCCCCCCCGTCTCCCTCTCTCTCTCTCTCTCTCTCTGTACATCTACCCCCCTCCTCCCCCCAGCATCACCGCAGGCCAGACACAGACAGGGAGTGCGAGCTTTTCAACAGCCAGGACTGACTGTAAAACACCCTTTTAGTAAAAAAATAAAAACACCCAAAAATATGTCACAGCAGTCGCTGGATGTGGCTATTTTTAAGATGACCAAAGTTAGAAACGACACCATCAGCTTTTTCATGTCACAGAAGGAAAATTGCTCGCGGAGGTGAAGATAATTTCTCATTTTCCTCAGCAGATACGGGTGAGGACAGGGGATTCACTGTCCGAATAAACGGACCACGGTGAGGGTCAACATTATGTAACTAGTTCTACTGGTCAGGCCAGCAGTCACCTCAAACAAACCTCCAAGCTTATCAGTAAATGGATTCAAAATGCAAAAAATTTAACACAATTAAGCTAAAAGCCCAACTCGCACACTTGAGGCACGCTGAGGCGCCCACACACACCCAGCTACCCACATCGTCTCTCCCAGTCTCTCTCTCTCAAGTATGTTTACGGAAGATTACACTGATCAAATCACAGTTCTAGTATTTAGCCTTGCGCAACGTTTTTTTGTGTGGAGGAAAAAAAACTGTAAAACAGGATTAAATGACAGAGCCCTGAAAACATGTGGTGGAATCCACTCCAGGAAAAGTATTTAGAAAGCAACTATTAGCGATGGTTTTCTAAACCAGTCCGCTTCAGTCTACTAAAACACTACTGGCTACTTACTCTGCCAGGAAACCACAAACAACAGTCTATTTCAGTGGCTTCTTTGTCTAAACCTGCAATCAGTTTACTGTGAGAGGGAACAGAGCGATACACAGATGTAGAAGGTGAGAGGGTGAGGGAGAGAAGAGAGGGAAGAAAGAGAAAGAAAGAGATGGTGTGTGTGAGTCTGACAAAGAGAGAGAATGGTGGAGGAGTGGGAAGAGAAAGGGAGGCGAAAGGAGAGAATAAAGCAGGTGAAATTGAATTAAATGGACAGAAACGAGCAGAGAAATAGACACGCAGAGAGAGAGACAGAGAGGGAGACAGAGAGGGAGACAGAGGGAGAGAGGGAGAGAGGGAGAGAGAAGGAGAGGGAGAGAAAAAGGGGGAGAGAGAGAGCGAGAGAGAGAGAGAGAGAAAGAGAGAGAGAGAGAGAGAGAGAGAGAGAGGGAGGAGGCAAATAAAGAGATAAAGAAAGAGACAAAGCAGAAAAGGCCAGCACACTCCAGACTGGCCCAGACCTGAGGGCAACACAGCTCTAATGAAGGAGAGACAGGAGGTGTGTGTGTGTGGTGTGAACGTACGTGTGTGTGTGTGTGTGGTGTGTACAGGCGTGTGTGTGCGTACGTGTGTGTGTGAGTGTGGTCTGTAAGTTTTTGTGTGTGTGTGGGGTGGGGGTGGTTGGGTTTAAGAAAGGACAACAAGGTTGAGGTGGGGGAAGGGAAAGAATGGAAAGACGTGTGTGAGCGTCTCAGCCTGTGTGTGTGTGTGTGTGTGTGTGGGTGTGTGTGAGCGCCTGTGTGTGTGTATTGGGTATAACACTGTGACAGATGTTCATTTGGATCCTACATATCTGCTACGCTGTGGAGTCACTCTCACATGTACCCCCTTCTGAAGGTGCGGAAGTGTGGCTTCCCCCTGGGTGCCCTGAGCGGCCGGGATCATGAGGGCCCGCCCACACACAGCCTGCACCCTGGTACTGGACAGGACAAGTGGGGAACAGCATCATCACGCACTAGAATAACTCTGTTTCTCTTCTAAGTGAAAGATTACTGAGGGAAAACACTGTGATTCACATCTTCCTCGGGGGGCAAATGTGTGTCGCTACAACCCCATCCCCCTCTGTGTGTGTGTGGATGTGTGTGTGTGTGTGTGGAGGGAGGGGGGGGGGGGTATTTATGCTAACATAAATACCCCCATCCTACAGAGACCTGTCACAATGGATGATGTCAGCCAAAGCTTCTGTCCAGTAAACTCCATAAACCACCCAGAACCATGGGTTTCTGGAAGGAGATCAATATTTAAACAAGGCCTCAAGACTACAATTATAATAATACAATTCTCCCATACTAATTACATAATTCATTTATAGGAAATGTGATCAGTTTACAAATGAATAGACGTAGCAAAGCAATGGAAATATTTAGTTAGAGTTTGTATATAGACCTATCTCACAAACCACCCAACATAAACACAGTTTGTCATTGCAATCAGCGAAGCCAGCACAGGGTCGCATTGATTTGTTGCTCACCATCATGCGGTGCCGGTGCTTCTTGGCTTTCCGAACGTTGTTGATAAACCGCCGGCCCATCTTTTTCGCATACCAAATGGACACGAACATCCTTCTTTTCGGGCGCTGGACGCTGAGACCTCGTGCAGGGGAACCTAACAGACAGCGCGAGCCTCCCAAAATGATGCACGAGCCGGGTGAGAGGGCGGGAGAGATGCGCCCAAAGGGGCGTGTCCTCACATCAAATAAGAACTGCTTTTAATATGTGTTAATTTTATATTTTATATTTTTAATATGGTATCATGTCAATGTTTACTATGTTTTTAAGGTGAAACTTTTATGATGATTTTATTGTCAGTAAAGCGACTTTGAGTACCTTGAAAAGCGCTATATAAATAAAAGGTATTATTATGATTAAATATGACAAATGAATTAACGGTATGCTCATCAGCAATTCGACAAAGTCCATGTCTATCACATGACAATATCGATTTCCAGGACTGTAATGTCCCTAGATCATCCGAAAAAAATGCAATTAACCCCAAATGGATTCATGTTTATAGCCATGGTAAAGTAGACCAGCATGCATTTTTTTCCAAGTCATGCAAAACAATCGTATTCCAAATACCACTTATGTGAAGCATTGGGCAGAAGAAGGAGGGCTCATTAAAGGCTGATTAAAACGCTTTGATAATTCCGCTGTGCCAATGTCAGGACGCCGATCCTTCTGAGCCAAGTCTGGAACTGCCACTTTGAGGAATTCCCTTTTGAAAGTAGAAGCTATTGTAACTGACGATCCTTTTTTTCGATGATAATCAGACTACATTACTAATGTCTCGAGGAAGCTTCTGAATAGGAATCGACTGGAAAAAATATAATAACCCGTTTTAAGATGGGGTTGCACTACTTATATCCACGTCATCTATTTAAGCCGGTGACATTTTCCTAAGGTAAGCTAAATAAACTAGGCCGACAACATTGCTGCAACGTTACCGCTTACTGCCCTCATTCTGAGACCGTGTTCTCCCTTCCAGTGCTTCCACCCGCTGCTGTTCGCTGCGCGGGCTCCCCCGTCTCTGGTCTCGCGTCCTCCCCTCACGAACGCTTTCTCGGAGGGGATGCGCAGCTCGCGATGCTGCTGCCGCCACCGCTGCGCCCCGCCCATCGCCTGGCTTCGCGAGAAAGTTTCGCGGCAATTACTGTGGGGCGCGGGAGGGAGGAGTGTGTGCGTGTGGGGAGGGGGGAGTGTGTGTGTGGGGGGAGGGGGGCAAGGTACTAAACTCTGACGGAATATAAATTGGAGCTGCCTACAGTATTCTCTCAATCCGCAAATGAAATAAGGATCTGTCCTCGCATGCTGGACACGTACCGCCCCGTGTTCGTCTTGGGTCTGTAAGCAACTCTTGTTGCGCTCACGCTCAGTTTGAGCAAATTCAACCCCCCCTTTTAAAAAATCCCACTACCCCGTGCGTTCTCAGTGCGGTACTGTATTTGGGTGTGCTGCGCTTGTAATGAAAATCAGCTGCGCAATCCCCCCCCCACCCCCCCCCCCCACCACCCCCCTCCCCCTCCAGCTAGATCCATCCATGTAGGCTACTGTGGACATTCAGCAGTCCACTGTGCCAGGCCTCACTGGCAGCCTGCCATGTTCCTGACACCAGCCTCTGCACTGAAAGAGCTCCGGGCTCCCAGGAGAGGAGGGCCCTAGCTGGAGCACCAGCAGATCTGGGACCTGGTCTGGAGGAGCTCCCTTTGTTTGTCGTTCACTCTCTAGCCCGGTTGTCCGCTTTGCGCTCGGTTTGTGTTCTTCTGCCCCTCTACCTCGCTCTGCCTCGCTCTAGCTCCCTCTGCCTCCCTCTACCTAGCTCTGCCTCGCTCTAGCTCCCTCTGCCTCCCTCTACCTCGCTCTGCCTCGCTCTAGCTCCTCTGCCTCCCTCTACCTAGCTCTGCCTCGCTCTAGCTCCCTCTGCCTCCTCTACCTCGCTCTGCCTCCCTCTACCTAGCTCTGCCTCGCTCTAGCTCCCTCTGCCTCCCCTCTACCTCGCTCTAGCTCCCTCTGCCTCCCTCTACCTCGCTCTGCCTGGCCGCTGTAAGGCAGCTGACAAAATCAGCACCACGGAGAGCGACAAGGAGAGCCAGAATGAAAGGGAGAAAGAGAGGGGGTAGGAGAGAGAGAGAGAGAGAGGAAATGAGTGATAGAGGGGATAGAGAGAGACAAAGAGAGAGAGGGAGAGAGTGATAAAGAGAGAGGGAGGGTGTGGGACATGCTTCCAGTTGGGACTCCACAGTTGCAGAGGGACAGTACGAGAATGCTCTTCTTATTATGACCGTTCCTCTTGTTTATTGCGTTGGCTGGTCCCTCCAGTGGTAAACAACAACTGAAACTTGAGCTAGAGCTCCAACTATCTACCAGTGTATCCGACTCTCCCTCGCTCTTCTCTTTCACTCTATTTCCCTCCCTACCTCCTCCCTCCCTCCCTCTGTCCCACACACACACACACACACAGAATTCCAGTAGGGACGTGCCTAGCTGACAGTTCATCTTGGTAAATAAGATTTCTCTCTCCGTCTCCCCCCCCCCACCTTTACAGCCGTCGTCTACCTCATCTACTCTCGGTTACGATCGCAGGGCCCAGCCTACCTGTCCTCCTCCCTCCGCTTCTGCCGCCACCTCCCTCTCTCTCTCCGCAGCCGACTCCTCTTCTGGAGCGCACCCCCTCCCCTTCTCCCCCCCCCCCCCCCCTCCACCACCCACTCTCCCAAAAGACCAGGGCAGCTCCTGCACAGTAATTACACGGGTGCTGCAGGGACATTTGAAACATTTATTAAAGAAAAGTAAGAAAGATGACGCCGAAAAAATGAAGATACAACTACCGATAGACCACAGAGAGAGAGAGAAAGAGGGGGGGAGCGAGGGGGAGGGAGAGGGAGGAAGGGGGGAGGAGACACAGAGGAGGAAGTCGGGACGGAGGCTAACGCAGGGAGAGAACGCTAATTGAATCCCTGCATGAAGCGTTGGGGTTGGGGGTGTGGGGGGCGGGTACATCCTGACAGGCAGGGCGGGCGGAGGGCAGGACCCAGGGTGCCTTTGAGGCTGAGGGGGGGCGGGGGGGGGGGGGCAGAATCTTTTGGCTGCAGCTCGGGCACAGACAGGGCGGCTCATTATCGTACCATAAGAGAGGCTGGGATTTGGTTCAAAATGGCGATAAAACTGCAGCACTGTGACTGCCTTGTAATGACCAATCGGTCTGATGCCGTTAAACCCTCTCACTCGTGTCTCAGTCATAAACATGTCCTTAAGGGCTGACCTGAGATGGAGCTCTGTCCTCCCCAGAGCTCAGGCGAGCGTCCTCCTCCTAGCCCCCCCCCCCCCCACCCCCCCCCAGCCTACCAAACCCCCCGCCTCCGCAACCCCAACCTCACAAATTCCCTGTCTCAAACCCCTCGCCTCCCAGCCTCCGCAGCCTCCGCAGCCTCGCAAAACCCCAACCTCACAAATTCCCTGCCTCAAAACCCCCCAGACTCCTAGTCTCTGTACCCTCCCAAACCCTCAAACCCCCCCCCCCCCCGCACCCTCCCAAACCCCCGACCTCCCAAACCCCAAACCCCCAACCTCAACCCCCCCCCCCAGCCCCCCCCTTAGCCCCCCCCCCCCCCCCCAGTCCCCCCTTAGCCCCCCCCCCCCCCCCAGTCCCCCCTTAGCCCCCCCCCCCCCCCAGTCCCCCCTTAGACCCCCCCCCCCCCCCCCCCCCCCCCCCCGTCAGCCTCAGCTCTTTCGGTGCACCCAGCCCCCACAGTGCCAACAGCTGCTGTCATCTGCTGGAAGGAATGGAGGACAGCCCCAGGACTTCCTGTCGCCATGCCAACCCACTGCAGTTCTTCCCGAGGCAATCTTACCCATAAAGCATCGGGCCGCAACAGAAGAATCTCGCCCCAATCAGACGCACCACTGTCACCGCAGCACTCACCTGCCACAAAAACCCAGCATCTTTCACTGAATTAGCTGCTGGTGCAGAGTGTATGTACAGTATCTGTGTCTTTCTGTGTGTTTGTGTGAGTGTGTGTGTGTGTGTGTGTGTGTGTGTGTGTGTGTGTGTGGGAGAGAATACGTGTGTGCACGCTCGATGGAATCATTTGCTGGATCACCGCTGACAAGCTAGGGAGCTGAATCCCTAAGGAGCTCACAGCACAATGCAGCAACACATTCCCACAAGGCTTCCAACCCCCCTCCATCTCTCTCTTTCTCTTTCTCTTTCTCTTTCTCTCTCACTCACACATACACTGTGGAAAACATGCGCACACATACAGACCAAACACGTTTCGAATAAGAGACTTCATAACGGTCCTTGGACATTTCTCTCTGCTCATGCTATTCCTAACAACCTTACGTAAACACTGTCAAGGTCGACGCGCCTTGTCAACGTCGAATGAAGTGTCATCGCAGCAGATAGTCAAATACCAGCTACCGCCTGGCCATATAAAACCAAGACGGATACAGTGATGAATCCCGTGTGGCCATCTTCTCAAGGTTACGAAAGAGCGGTTCTCCGAATAGAAACACTGACACCCAGTGGCCAGACCGCGTCACTGCAACACAGCCTGAAAACCCGCTAGTTTATTAGCATGTCGTGAAGTGGATCGTTAACGAGCCTCTCTTCTCTTTCCCAGCCAGGTGTGACAGTCACCCAGTCACACAGGACAAGACTGCAACACTTATTCACATTTTAGTAGATGTATGAAACCCTGGTGTCATATATTAATACACCGTTATTCCTAAAGTAACCTTAAGCAGTATATACAGTACATAGTCTTTCAATATGAAGACTGATAAGCATTGATACATCCTTCACAACAAGGAAAAAGCATATGCCCAACAATGTGCATCTTGTAACGTAATCAGTAATGATACAACCACATAATGACCACAGAACAGATGACCTCACCATCCATCTAGAACAGGGGTCTCGAACTCGTGCCGTCGAGGGAGCGGGTTTGAGTGAAATCAGCTGGCGTTGTGGCCCTCGACGGCACGGGTTCGTGACCCCTGATCCGGAACATGACGACAACACGACGCATGCCATTCCCTGCGTTCCCAGTCACCGAGCTCACAATGCGGCTCTGACCCAGCGGAGATGAAGATGGTGAAGATGACGATGGTAAAGACACTGACGGCAGCGTGACTGCGGCTGCGCTGAGGCAGCAGGGGGCGCTGTGCTCTTACCAGTGTGGAAACAGCAGAGGTGTACATAGGAGTGTGTCCGGACGACATCAACACTGGCTGTAAAATAACAAGAGGGCAAAGGGTAACTCGTGACGAGGCAGAGGGTAACGGGGGTACAGTGAGGGGTGGAGGGGGGGTAAAGAAGAGGGGTGGAGGTGTAGAGAGAAGGGGGCGCAGAGCAGAGGGGGACGGAAGGGGGGAGGACAGGTGTGGAGATGTGATAGAGAGGGTGAAAGAGGGGGAGGGGTGGAAGGACCTCGGTGAGGACACACGGAACCGACAGCCCCTCTGACAGATGGGCGAAACAGGAAGCGTGGCATCACTTCCTGTCGAGGACCCTCTCACGTTCGTCACCATCATCATTCTCACCGCTGCCCTCGCCGATCACATTTTCCGGCATCGTCGGTGATGTCATTTCCACTCTGTGTCTCTTGGTGAATCACCACACAGCTCTACAGCTCTACCCCCCCCCCCCCCCCCCGCTGACCTCACAGCACTGGCCTGGCAGGAGAGGCAGTTACTCATTTCCAACGCATGAGGGGGGCAAAACACATCCTAACAGTGTCCAGGAACACAAAAGGAACCTTTATAACTGGAATCAACTCAGTTAAGCCTGAGCCAACAAAACAAGGGCACCATTCCAGAAATAGACAAGACACGGCTCGCTCCTCAAACACAGGCAAATAACACTCATTACTTCAACCAGGACACCAAATATCTAGCATTAGAGCTGTTACTATCAACCAGTGGAGTTCTATTCTTAACTGGCCCATCGTTTGGGGAAAGGTTGAGGACCGCTTATATAAGTATTGAGTGAGGTAAACACCTTAACAGAAGGACCTTCAACTGTGGCGTCTCCACAAACACACTGTCCTGTTTATTTCACGATATCATGCAAGATCAATCTCGGTATGACATCACTGACATATCCTCTGTCACGGTATAACGGCGCTGTCATCGATAGCCTCTGCATCGGAATAAAAGTGAGATCATCTGTAGCGATGAAGCCAGGAAGCCAGGACTACAGGAAGTCCTCTGTGAACATTGAAATATGGGTCTTTCGTCCCGGAAACGATTGAATTTACGTGACGGATTGGAAAATAAAACCAGAAAACAAGATGAATGTGTTAAATAATGGACGGGGCTCTCAAATCTTTTCCCCGCGTGGCATCTTCATACCTGCGTTTAAGATTCGCCCTTTGCGAGGTGGAATACTCGGTGCGTTTTCCCAGCATTCAGCATTCCAGCTGCGCATACCAACCAAGTCAAGGCAATCAAAGGACGAACCGGCTGACGCACTGCTGTGACTGTTGATTGCAGGGGGAAATGTCAACGTACGCTTCCCGAGACGAGACACAGTGATTGGGGGGGGGGGGGGGGGGGGGGGGAGTTATGGATGAGTATGGATGAGAGAGAGAGTTAGAGTAAGGATGAGAGAGAGAGAGGGGGAGGGGGGGGGGGCAGGCATCGTTACGACAGCTGCCAAAGTGTGTAACTGTTCATGTGAGGTGACTTGCGCCGCTGCTCGGAATCGGAATGTGTGTGTTTTGGCTGCCGCGCCTGTGCGGCGCGAGCCCTCCCTGCCTCCCCCAGCTCTCCGCCCCGCGGCAGGGGGAGAGCGTGGGAGAGCGGTCGGCCTGTCTGGAAACATCTGTCCTGCACACTTCTAACGCCGCCTCCAGGTAGGGCCCTGGAGAGGCTGGACCACCAGACACAGAGCTGTTCACGGGGTTAAGGACTCCTCCTCTCCCCCCCTCCGAGGGCCTTCCTTACGTCCCCCTCTATTAGTGTCCCTCCTCTGAGCTGTCTCCGGTGTTCTGTGCCTTCCGCTAGCATGTGTCTGGGGCAGGCAGTGATTTGACACCAGGTTCCAGGTGTATTACACTGAGCTGGCAGGCATGACTGTCACCGCGCTGCTTTGTTGGATGAAACGCGGCCGTAACCTTGATTGATCGTCTGCTGTTCAGCGGTGTTGGAGTGCGAGCTAAACGCCCTACCTTGACGGAGGAGATTGATCTGTGTACGTCCCATCTTAATTGAGAGTTGTAGGCATGCGGCATATTGAATGGTGTGTGTGTGTGTGTGTGTTTACTGTATATATTTGATCAGTCTTGGAACAGGGTCTGAGCATGTGTGTGTCCTACCTTGATGAGGAAGATGTGTGTGTGCAGTGTGTGTGTGTGTGTGTCCTACCTTGATGGGGGAGATGTGTGTGTGTGTGTCCTACCTTGATGGGGGAGATGTGTGTGTAGTGTGTGTGTGTGTCCTACCTTGATGGGGGAGATGTGTGTGTGCGGTGTGTGTGTGTGTCCTACCTTGATGGGGGAGATGTGTGTGCGGTGTGTGTGTGTGTCCTACCTTGATGGGGGAGATGTGTGTGTAGTGTGTGTGTGTGTCCTACCTTGATGGGGGAGATGTGTGTGTGGTGTGTGTGTGTGTCCTACCTTGATGGGGGAGATGTGTGTGTGCGGTGTGTGTGTGTCCTACCTTGATGGGGGAGATGTGTGTGTGGTGTGTGTGTATGTCCTACCTTGATGGGGGAGATGTGTGTGTAGTGTGTGTGTGTGTCCTACCTTGATGGGGGAGATGTGTGTGTGCGGTGTGTGTGTGTGTCCTACCTTGATGGGGGAGATGTGTGTGTAGTGTGTGTGTGTGTCCTACCTTGATAGGGGAGATGTGTGTGTGCGGTGTGTGTGTGTGTCCTACCTTGATAGGGGAGATGTGTGTGTGCGGTGTGTGTGTGTGTCCTACCTTGATAGGGGAGATGTGTGTGTGCGGTGTGTGTGTGTGTCCTACCTTGATAGGGGAGATGTGTGTGTAGTGTGTGTGTGTGTCCTACCTTGATAGGGGAGATGTGTGTGTGCGGTGTGTGTGTGTGTCCTACCTTGATAGGGGAGATGTGTGTGTGCGGTGTGTGTGTGTGTCCTACCTTGATAGGGGAGATGTGTGTGTGCGGTGTGTATCCATGCATGGCTTCCATAGCGGCCAGGTTCTTGTCGCTCATGTGAAGCATCTCGGCGCTCTTCCCCGGAGCCAGGTGGGACGGGCTGTGCTCCAATGGGGGGGTCTCCTCATCCTGGTACCTGTACTTCTGCAGAGACACACACACAAAGGGGGGGAGGGGGGGGGGGTTTGTTACTGCTAACCGGTCTCGCACGTTAGGGGACCGAGGGACCGCCGCCAGGATCGATGGCTGCTCGCGGCCTCGGCGTACGCGACGTGCGCTGCGGGAACGTTCGCGACTATCGATGGGCGAAGAGAGAGGAACGGCGACCCTTCCTGGGATTGGAGCGTTGATGATGTAAGCCACGGTTACCTAGGTTACCTAGCGACCACCGGAAAACACAAAGCAGCCGTGACTCATAGCAGCTCCTCTGAAGCACTCTCTCTACCCAGCCTGGCCCCCTCACCCTGCCCCCTCACCCTGCCCCCTCAGCCTGCCCCCTCACCCTGCCCCCTCACCCTGCCCCCTCACCCTGCCCCCTCACCCTGCCCCCTCACCCTGCCCCCTCAGCCTGCCCCCTCAGCCTGCCCCCTCACCCTGCCCCCTCAGCCTGCCCCCTCAGCCTGCCCCCTCACCCTGCCCCCTCACCCTGCCCCCTCACCCTGCCCCCTCACCCTGCCCCCTCACCCTGCCCACTCACCATGCCCCCTCACCCTGCCCCCTCACCCTGCCCCCTCACCCTGCCCCCTCACCATGCCCCCTCACCCTGCCCCCTCACCCTGCCCCCTCACCCTGCCCCCTCACCCTGCCCCCTCACCCTGCCCCCTCACCCTACCCCCTCACCCTGCCCCCTCACCCTGCCCCCTCACCCTGCCCCCTCATCCTGCCCCCTCACACTGCCCTCTCAGCCTGCCCCCTCACCCTGCCCCCTCATCCTGCCCCCTCATCCTGCCCCCTCAGCCTGCCCCCTCAGCCTGCCCCCTCACCCTGCCCCCTCACCCTGCCCCCTCAGCCTGCCCCCTCACCCTGCCCCCTCACCCTGCCCCCTCACCCTGCCCCCTCACCCTCTCACCCTGCCCCCTCAGCCTGCCCCCTCAGCCTGCCCCCTCACCCTGCCCCCTCAGCCTGCCCCCTCAGCCTGCCCCCTCACCCTGCCCCCTCACCCTGCCCCCTCACCCTGCCCCCTCACCCTGCCCACTCACCATGCCCCCTCACCCTGCCCCCTCACCCTGCCCCCTCACCCTGCCCCCTCACCATGCCCCCTCACCCTGCCCCCTCACCCTGCCCCCTCAACCTGCCCCCTCACCCTGCCCCCTCACCCTACCCCCTCACCCTGCCCCCTCACCCTGCCCCCTCACCCTGCCCCCTCATCCTGCCCCCTCACACTGCCCTCTCAGCCTGCCCCCTCACCCTGCCCCCTCATCCTGCCCCCTCATCCTGCCCCCTCACCCTGCCCCCTCACCCTGCCCCCTCACCCTGCCCCCTCACCCTGCCCCCTCACCCTGCCTCCTCAGCCTGCCCCCTGTGTGCTACCCCACACCCGGCCCCCATCCACATTCTCAGCTGACACGGCCTCCCCACGCCCGGTAGCACGACGTCCTGAAGCCGAGCCGTTCCCCGGTCCTCTCAAGAGGTTCTTGTTTGTGTGCCCGTGTAACCGATCCTCAACCCCCACCCCCACCCCACCCACCCCCTCCCCCCTGCCTGAGGGAGGCTCTGCGGCACTGCAGAGGGGGAGCGAGCCCCTTTTCTCCGGAGCCTCGGACCTTCCAGGGGGGTTATGGGAATGTTGCCTGGTGGTGAGCGCGGGATTAGGATGGGTGTCACGGTGCTCCCTCCACCCCCGCCGAAAGATCCTCCGCCCCCTCTTTCTGGAGAGGCAGACGGGGAGGGAGGGAGGCGCAGCGCTGAGGCTGGTCTCAGATCAGCTGCCTAGCAACCACAGCAGAGCAGAGTGCAGCACCGGAGCAGGGGCCGGCCTCCGCCAGCCGAGGGGCTGGATCACATTACACTGAGGCAGCAAGACCACAGCAGAGAGAGAGACAGAGAGGGAGGGAGGGAGAGACCGTGAGAGAGAGATAAGTGGAGAGAGGAAGAAGGGGGGAGAGAGAGAGGGAGGGAAGGAGAGAGAGGGGGAGACTGAGAGGGAGAAAGGGAGGGAGGGAGAGACAGAGAAGAGTGAGAGAGAAAGAGAGAGAGAGAGACAGAGAAACAGAGTGAGAGACAGAGAGCGAGAGGTTGAGACAGAAAGAAACAGAAAGAGTGAGAGAGAGGGAGAGAGAGAGAGAAGAAATAAAGGTATCTACTGTAGTATGAAAGGAGGAAAGGGAAAAACGAGAGAAAATAGATGGAGAGAAAGAGAGCTAACAGAAGAACGGATGAGAGAGAAGATAAAGGGAGAACATACCGGAAAATAAATTAATACAGGACTGGAAATGTAATGATAACAATTTCAATAACCTTTTCTAATCAGAGGTAAATAGAGACGACACCAAAATGGATTTGGCTTCGATCACAAAGGCAGCGGTTGAACTCTTTTTCCGTCGTGGGATCGTGCAGCAGTAGCTGGTCTGGATGTCATTTTGTACCGACAACTGCTTACTGCTGACATAAATCAATCACTGAGATTTGTCATTTGAAGGAGACCACATGACGCAGCCTTGAAGCAGGGCCTGAACAAGCAAAGTGACTCTCAATCTAATCTCTACCGCTCAACACAACAGCGGGATTAAACTTCAGAGAAAAAAAAAAGAGTTTAAGAGTTATAAATAAATAAAAAAGCAAATTAGAGAGCCATACATCCATATATCCACATTTATATCTCCATAGCACTAGTCTACAGCTTTACCCCGTTGGTTCAAATGAC
The DNA here is from genome assembly GCA_030340685.1 of Protosalanx chinensis. NCBI lineage: Eukaryota > Metazoa > Chordata > Actinopteri > Osmeriformes > Salangidae > Protosalanx > Protosalanx chinensis. Next base: position 5,354,078 of record CM059338.1, on the reverse strand, counting down.
CCTTTGACATTTTCTCAGTCTCACTATTCCGCACGTTGACCCTGTTTCAACCCCTTTGCTCGGACAAGTGTGCCGATGAAATGAGGCCGGTGGAGGAGCGAAGGCGGCCTCGGGTGATGAGGCAGCGGGGAGCCGAGGGGAGGGGGAGAGCGCTGGAGAGAGACACGCAGAGATGTGGAAGACTGGGTGGGGGGTGGAGGAGGGGGAGAAGTAGGGTGATGCTTACTGAATCAGCCCCTCCTTATTTACTATAAAGGAAGGCTATGGGGGAGCTCCAGAGCCAGACGGCTAGCGTGACTGGATGGGGGGGGGGGGGGATGTGGCTCCACGCTGGCTCCAACTGAAGACGAGAAACTCGGCAGCGGAAATAGGTCAACTTCCACCAGGGGAAACGTGCGCCTCGACGGCTGCTAAACCAGCGAGCGTGAACCATAAATTATCCCATTCCGAACAGGGTATTCTGTTCTATTCCATCATAATCTAATGATGCAGTAGTCACTATGGATTGTCGCAATTGATCGTGCGATTGGTTGTCAGGCAGTGACAGCGAGGACCTGGGTCCAGGGTAAGTAGCATGGTGACCGGGGGGGGCCATCTTCCGGTAAAGACCTCATGAGCGAATTCCCAGGGTGTGCCGAGCATTGATCTCCACGCTGGGTCGAACGCTGATCGATCTCCCCGGTCTTTAATCATTCATAACGGGGATAGTTTGCGCCGCTTATACCTGCGACTCCAAGGTCCTCCAACGCAACTCTCTCGGACCGAGCGGTGATACCGAACAGCGAGAAAAAATACGAATAAAATACATTTTGAAGATTAAGCTTTTCACCTTTCCACCGTGTTTTTTGGTGTGTAATAAATATGTATGAACCTCAATAAAAGCACATCACACCAATCTGCATGCTAACTTTCCTGTACCACCAACACCAACCCACCGACAGGAAGTGGATGGCGTTAAAGGAGGAAGCAGAGTCAACAAGGAACGTTTTCTCTTCTTCTTTGAAGAGAAAGCGTTCGATATGACCAATCACAGTTCTGACGGTCACAACGCACAGACAAGGGACCGACGACCAAGACTTCCTGCACACCAGGAAAAAACTCAACAGGAAACCAGTTCCTGAAAAATGCAGAGGCTGAGAACAAGCATGTATTACACATATTTCCTCCCCCACGTGAAACTGACAGACCCGTAGGGATCAACGCTCGCACGCCGCGGGGGGGGGGGGGGGGGGGGGGGGGGGGGGTGGGGGAGGGGGGCGGGGGGGGGGGGGTGTGTGTGTGTGTTCCATACCTCGGCTCTTAGATCCATTAAAGATTTCCTGTCGGCATCCAGCCCTCCGCTGGAGTCACATGTTGACGCTACCACAGGTGTGATTGACAGCTTCATAACCGCCAGGAAATAACCCCCACCCCCCACCCCCCTCCCTGCCTCCCCCCCTCCCTGCCTCCCCCCAGCTGGTTCTGAGAAGCCAGGTTCCGCATCGACTACAGACAGGCAGTGCTTTAATCTGTTCTGAAGCTCTGTTTCCACTTGTGTAAAACAGCTGAGGCATAGGAGAGAACCAGAGGGACACACACACACACACGCACGCACTACAAAAACACACACACACACATACAGACCACACACGCATACACACACACGCATACACACGGACACACACACGCATACACACACTTGCATACACACGGACACACACATGCATACACACACACATGCATACACACAGACACACACATGCATGCATACACACACATGCATACACACACACACACACATACACACATCTTCCTTAGCCAGAGAGGAGGCTCTCCGTCTGAGCAGACCAGGGGAAGGTGTGGTGAACACCTTGGTCCCAGCGTGGTGGGAGTTTGGCAGGGGCCTGGAAACAGGCTTAGCCCCACACGGCTACAGCAGCCTGGGAGGAGAGCAGTGTGAAGACTGGCTGCCATGTGGAAGGAGACACCGAGCAGACTGCAATGCCGGAAACACCTGAAACTGTGGGGGAGGGGCAGGATGCTGGCATTCTGGGTCTTCTGCTGAAAACTACCCCCCTCCCCATCTGCTGAAGTCTACCCCCTTTTCTGGGAGTCCTTGCATTAGCTATCGAAAAAAATACTTGCGTGGCACGATAACGTGACAGAAAGCACCGATAGCGTGTGGATACGTGGCGTCCATCGAACAGATCCTCCGGATGGAGCCTGCATCTGAACTGAAGGAGCTCGTCCACAGGCAGTGAAGAGAGCAGGGACATCTCCACAGACTAACCTGACGTGCCCTTCTCATTAGGCACCGTGTGTTTTACAGCAGAATACGATACGCTGAACGGCCAGATTCCTGGATGTTTTCTGCGTATTCAACCTCACTAAAGTGGATCTGGCAAGGTCAAGAGCCCCTGTTGGATGAGACGAATAAACACGCTGAATATCATTTACTGGAACGCAGAAGCAGCGTGCTTTAAGTGCACCTTAGAGGTGTTCAGAGCTTTTACTGATTGGATTACCCTCGTTCTAAAGCGATGGAAAATATCATCGTCATTGATTAAACGATCTAGCAGACGGCTAGATCTAATGGACAGATGTCTTGGAGGGAGCATATGGTAGCATGGCACACATCAAGGAGCGAGGGCGACACCACATCTAAAGTCGCCATGAAAACTGGTTAGGTCTGAACATAAACATAGAAAACAAGCACATGTAGATGAGGGAATGGGGGGGTGGGCTTGGTGTATTTCAGCATTTTCACATTAACAACAAGCAGGCGACTGGCAATGGAAGACATATAACCCAACCTAAGCTGACATTTCTTAACAATTCTGCTTGGAAACACTTGGCTCTGTGTAAGTCGCTTTGGAGAAAAGCGTCTGCTCAATGAATACATGTAAATGCATATGGCGCCTATAGACATAAGTAGGCTGCCATCATAAAGAGGGCGATGTCAGCGTTTTTACTGTGTCAACGAAACGTTTAGAAGCTATATTTATTTATATAGGCCTATATTTTTTATTTATTTTTACACACATTTTACGGTGAAAATCCCACTCACTCGTGCACTAAAGATATATTCAATAATCTTTCCAACCGTCTTATCAGATTTTTTGCGCTCTACCCAATGTGAAAACTGCAATGAAAATCTATCGTTACACTAGTTAGTCACCCTGTACATGCCTTGGCGATGTCGGTCCACAGAAAAGCATGTGTTAGGTATGATCCTCATCCTTAAGCTTACCTTGCAACCGAACATGAGGGAGAGGGTCCGGTTGCTGCAGATGACCTTACACTGGCACATCACTGGAGAGAGGCACTTTAGAGTCCTAACAGGCGGAGACATCAGTTCAAACCCCCCATACACCGGACCAGACCACCGCTAAAGCCGCGATGATGAAGACTAAGGAGGGTTTTGGAGAACCGGTGGGGATGATGAAGGTGACTACGCGCGCTTATTGGTACCCAGCCCGGAACGCGGCTGCTCCAACCCTACAAATCCGTCGTTCAAACTTCAGATCGTGTTCATTTTTTTTTACGAGTGATTTTTGGTTCTGACCATGTTGAGGGTCTGTCAATCCGTTTTTTCCCCGCATTTGGGTTCCCTCAGAATCATTCAGAAGTTAAACAATGAACCAAAACAGTCCCCCCCCTCCCCATATATCTCTCTCTCTGCTGCCTCACACTACCGTAAAGTTTGTATTAGTTGCGCAATTGCCACTGAAATTGTATATTGTCACGGCATCCTGTAGTATCACATGAATCAAATGCAGCAGGAACATGGAAGGCGAATTCACTTTCATTCTCCACCACCTTCATAAAACCTAAGTGGTTGTTTTCCTATACCTGCAACACCACCCATTCAAAACCAACACGTTTGCATCACAATCAATCTCATTTCAACACCAAGGGGCCCCACTTGGTTTGCAGTAGCTGCAGTAGTTGCAGTTCTGCTGTTGTACTGTTCTAAAGGTTCTTTACACTGCCCAAAGTGCAGCAATGGCGCCCCCTCGGGTACCTTAGAAAAACACGTGTTAAGGTAACTGTCCATGGTGCTGAAATGCTCCAATTTGGCATTTAAGCGATACATTCTCCTTGATGCAAATCGCAAAAAGTCAGTAAGAGCCAAATATCGATATCAAAACGGTATCTAAGGCAACGATGCAAGTGATTGCACAGGCAAGGTCATTTACAAGGTCTCTGTCATTGTCTATGGGCGCATTCATTTTTCAACTGAGGGCTCGAAGCGGCAACAAAGCAGCAACAACAGTGTCTCATGGATGGAGGGCACAATACAATCCTTGCATTTCCCAGGACACAGTTAATTCGATGAGCGGAAATGGATGTCTACGCATCATGCTCTACTTCCTTGCGCCCCCCTCGCCTCCCCATTCACTCACAGGTGCGTGCGTTTAACCGAAGTCCTTAGGAAACATACCAGCGGTTTTCTAGCGTCCGAAGAATGCGAAAAGCGCTATCTGACAAGTTGTCCAACAGGAAGGTGTTGGCTGAGCGCGTCCACAGGGTGGAGCGAGAGGACCAGGTGGTACTCAGTATTGTGCATTCATCTCAGGACCGACTGCGGCGCAGGGCTCGCTACGCTCCCGGGTGACGTCAATGTTAAATCTTAACAGATGCGACCGCTGGAGACGCACCGAGTGGGTGCATTCACCCCCTTCTCCCTTCTCCCCCAAATCGTGTCGCTACCGCAAAGTAAACATCAAACGAGGTACTGCACATGTACAGAATTGACAGCCAGTGTTTAGAGACGATCTCCTGCCCAAAGTTTGGATTCACAGAGACCACTGCGTCCGTCAACTAATCAATTCTGTACACACAGCCAAGTCACTCCAAGGGACTCTGTGTGAGATCAATATCAAATCATAAACGACAGAGAATCGTCTAGAAGCAAACACTATCTTGAAGAACTCCATGTTTGAAAACTCTTGCTATAGCTGCAAGTCCGCTTCATAGAAATGCAAGCAACCAAGTACAGTAAACCTTCTGGGATTACAGCGTGTGTGTTTTGCTGTTATTCTTGACGTTTTACTGGTGACTTGCTGATGGTTACACCTCTGCACGTGTGTGTGTGTGTGTGTGTGTGTGTGGGTGGGGGGTGTTTGCACATGTGTGCCGGTGTAAATGTGTGACCGACAAAGCGTGAAAGAGAGAGAGGGGGTGGGGGGGGGGGGGGGGGGGGAAGTGAGAATGAGATGGGTAAGAACATGAGTCTTGTGTGTGTCCCTAAGCTGGGGCCTGCTGTGAATGCAGCCCAGGCAGACCTCTGGTACAACACTGCCCTGTTCCTGGAGGAAGACGCTACGCCAAACTGCGTATGAACGCGTGAAAAGAAAAATGAAACATGGACTCACTATGACTCTACACATGTACACAGGAGCAGTTCCTCTGATGGAGACTGGGAGAGAGCCCTGATTGGACGGTGTTGCCTCCTGCTGTCAGGTCTGTCTTTTAAGACATGTACGACACACTGGGACTAGACTGGTCTATCTTACTGGGACTAGACCGGTCTGTCTTACTGGGACTAGACTAGTCTATTTTACTGGGACTAGACTGGGACTTCACTCTAGGACTAGATCCATAAATCACTCTGAGAATCATAAGATGACCCAGTCACACTGACCGGAGGGGCTGGTCTGGGCCTCATGCTGGGACCGGAGGGGCTGGTCTGGGCCTCATGCTGGGACCGGAGGGGCTGGTCTGGGCCTCATGCTGGGACCGGAGGGGCTGGTCTGGGCCTCATGCTGGGACCGGAGGGGCTGGTCTGGGCCTCATGCTGGGACCGGAGGGGCTGGTCTGGGCCTCATGCTGGGACCGGAGGGGCTGGTCTGGGCCTCATGCTGGGACCGGAGGGGCTGGTCTGGGCCTCATGCTGGGACCGGAGGGGCTGGTCTGGGCCTCATGCTGGGACCGGAGGGGCTGGTCTGGGCCTCATGCTGGGACCGGAGGGGCTGGTCTGGGCCTCAGTGGGCTCACAGGATCCAGCTTTATGGGTCAGGAGTGCAGACGTGGATGTGTTCCTTCCTGGACAGAGTCAGCCAGTCTTCCAGCTGCTCTGCTGCGTCTCAGCAGGTGCGCTGGCCTCTCTCCTATCTTCACGTAAGCAGGGAAACTCACTCAGAGAAACTAGGAAGGGCCAATCATAATGCAGCATTGTGTGGGCGCATAGGTAAGCTATGCATCCCAATATAGCGCCCCACAAGGGCAGTATCTCTAAATACTGGATGAGTAATTCCAACCAGCCTGAAAACTATTGCATTGTGGGAGTCTGATCAAAGTCAAGAGCCCATAGATGCACTGTGCAGATAGACCGGAGCTCTGCGTCATGTGACCAGACCTCTGCGTCATGTGACCAGGCCTCTGCGTCATGTGACCAGCCCTGTGCGTCATGTGACCAGACCTCTGCATCATGTGACCAGCCCTGTGCATCATGTGACCAGACCTCTGCGTCATTTGACCAGCCCTGTGCATCATGTGACCAGCCCTGTGCGTCATGTGACCAGACCTCTGCGTCATGTGACCAGCCCTGTGCGTCATGTGACCAGCCCTGTGCATCATGTGACCAGACCTCTGCGTCATGTGACCAGCCCTGTGCATCATGTGACCAGACCTCTGCGTCATGTGACCAGCCCTGTGCTGCCTATCTGCGCCGCTTTCCATCCCTGTGTCGCATCGAGAGAAAACGATGCACACTCACGCAGGAAACCCCCGCAAGAGCCTGAGCGTTTCCATGACAACGTCTGCATTGGGGGCGGGATTCCCCGGCGAAAGGGTCCGTTCTGGAAGCTGCCCGCTGGTCACCGTGTTCCTGACGAGGACGACGACTGCAAGGTGTTCCGGAACAGTCCTTGGATGCCCCACAAGTACACCGGCCGCCGGGCCCCCTCCTGGCACCCCAGGGTGGCCCCGGCCTCGACCCCACCCCGCCCCGCCTGCCCCCACAGGGCCCCACAGGGCTGACGGAAACGAGCAGCTATTAGGGAGCACAGTATTCATTCCAGAAGTTTTTGTAATTCTCTGGATTTGCTGGTTCATTCTGCAGATGACATTTACTCCGGAAATGCAGCACCCCTTTCAATGTAAAACCACGTTTGTTCACCTAAGGCTAAGCTACATTCGCAACCAAGCGATACTGTATGAGGCCTTGGTTAAGGCGGAGGGATCGTCTAATTTATCTGACCGCAGCTGGACCTGTGCTCCAGGCACCCAGCCCCACCCCATTACCCAGGCTCAGGCACACGGCTGCCTGACTGACAGCCCAGTTAACCTCCTTCAAACCGGGCTAGGCTTCCTGGTCAGCCTGCTCCAGGTTTGGATGTTATAGCAGAGGAGAGACCATGCTGGTTTCCCTGTGGTCTCAGGTTTAAACACAGTCCTGTTAAGAGCTCTGATATGAGGACCCCCCACGTTCCCCATTTCCATCCACAGTGAGGACCGGCGGTTCGGGCGAATACGACCATAATGCGTTTTAAGCCTCAAAATGGCTGCTACCAATCGAGTCACGCGCATATACAGTATACAGTGCATACACACGGGTGTCATGTATGATCAAACGCAGACCCCCACCCACACAAACATGCTCACGTATGCTAACCAGGCACTCGTAGAATGGTCCGGTTTGATTGGTCTACGCTTCGAAAATGCATTTTGCAGCCATGGTGGAGATGGAAATGATATGAACTCCATGTGTGGGAGTGGATGGAGTTTCAGAGCACCTGTGTGCTGACCAGCAGGACACACGGTAACACAACACGGTAACACAACACGGTAACACAACACGGTAACACAACACGGTAACACAACACGGTAACACAACACGGTAACACAACACGGTAACACAACACGGTAACACAACACGGTAACACAACACGGTAACACAACACGGTAACACAACACGGTAACACAACACAGCGCGCTAACGCACATCACCACCTCTTAACACGCTGACAAGGTTGTACACAGGCACAACCCTGATACAAAGTATCAGTTTATCTGTGAGAACCTTTCTCCAACCACACACTGCACAGGTTGCATGTGTGCACGCACAAAGGTGCCTGTAAACACACCTACAGGCACACACACACAGACAGACACACACACACAGCACATGCATACTGTACAAAGCACAGCTACAATTCCCTGGCTATGCACACACACACACAAACACACACACAGCGCACTCCCTAATACCCTAGCTGCTCTACTGCATTAAGTCATCTCTCAGCGCAGTAATGCTTGGACAGCCCAGCCTGTGTTTATGTCCACTCAGCTAATTAAAGCACAGGGAGCACTGGGCTCCTACTGACTAATCAATGCTCTCATGTTTACATCCATACGCACACACAGACTCACAACAACAACAACAGCAGCAAGCGGGCCACACAAACACCTCGCCAACAATGCAGCTGTTTCTGAAGCCCATCCAAAAACACGGAAGGTCTTCAACGGAGCGGTTCGAACGACGGCATTCAACAAGTCTATTAAGCGCCCCCCCCCCTTTCTCAACACACGCGTACTCCAGACACACACCCACATGTGCCGGGGCGCCACAGTCATACGCAGTCGCACGCAAATCCACACTCCTACACATACGCACACGCATGATCGGAAAAGAATTACGCACACGCACAGCCATGCACCGAGACGCGATTCATACCCGCACCTGACGAGGTTCAGACGCAGCTCGCACCGTTGCCAGCAGCGCAGCGAGACAAAGCCGCCTCAGACGCAGACTCCTGCCAGACCAGCAGCCCCCCGCCAACCCCCCCCCACCCCCCCCCCCCTCCCCCCACCCCGTCTCTCCCTCCAGACTCTGACCCAACACGCCAGACAACACACGGAGAGAGGGGGGAGGAGGAGGGGGGGGAAGAGGAGAGACGCGACGCCGAGGTGAGTCTACCTACCACGCACGAGCAGAGGGAAGGGAGCTTGGCGCGGCCCTTCATGAGCGGGAGAGACGCGGAAAAAGCCCGCCTTTTCAGACGCCCGCAGTAAAAGGAGGAGAAGGATGGAGTGATGAGGAGGGAGAGACGAGAGACCGTGGACGGGTGAGGGGGGGTGGGGGGGTTAGAGACGGGAGGGAGGGGGAAGAGAGGGTGGGGAGAGGGAGGGGGGGTTCCTGTCGAAGAGGAGGAGAGAGTTTTCCTGGAAGCCGGAGTTGGGAACGTGTCTGTGTTTAAGGCGACGGGTCTGGACGGGGGAACGAACTGGCGGACGGATTCCAGCCGTGACTCACAAAATATGTTTGTCACTGAGAGAGAGGGAGGGGGAGAGCCAGAGAGACAGGGGAGTGAGAGAGAGAGACAGAGAGAGAGACAGAGTACATCTCACCTACGCGTTTAGAATCTTTTCTATTGTTTCTGCCTTCAAACGTACAGAGCTCTTTCTCCCCCTCCTCATTTCCCCATCTCTTTATTTATCCCCCTCTTCCTCCCCCTCTTTCCCGCCGCTCTGCTTCCCCCACCCCACCCCACAAATATCTTTCGACACACACAAGTACACACATGCGCATATGCACCCAAATACACACTAGCCCCTCCTCTTGTCTCCATGTGGAAGACTCCTTTCTGACTCAGGGCTGGGGTCGGGCTGGAGATGGAGAGAGGGGGGAGAGCTGCTGCTGTTCATTACTGTAACACCGTGGTCAATCACTTCCTGCCACCCCATGTCACTTCCTGCCACCACAGGTCACTTCCTGCCACCACAGGTCACTTCCTGCCACCACAGGTCACTTCCTGCCACCACAGGTCACTTCCTGCCAACCCATGTCACTTCCTGCCACCACAGGTCACTTCCTGCCAACCATGTCACTTCCTGCCACCACAGGTCACTTCCTGCCAACCCATGTCACTTCCTGCCACCACATGAACCAGCGCACCAGGACGATCGTGGTCCTGACGGGCATCGAGAGGGAGCCTGGTGTCGAACCCAAACACAGCCCAGGATCCACGGCTGGTGCTGGTGCAACGTCTAAAACACCTCAGAGACCAAACGTTTGTGGAGAAAAAGACTGATTCAAAAATGTGCTTTGTGTCCAATAAAATATCTATGACCTATATAGTGAGATTAGTCGAATCTGACTATGAGTTGTCTGTCATGTTTATGGATAACGCTACAGCTAAACATCCCTAGCCTTGAAGCCAACATGAACTCACTGGACTGGCATTCAGCAGTGTTATCATTCTGAGTCTTAGGGAGTCAAATGGCTCAGCGGTTAAGGCGTTGGGCTTGTGATCTGAAGGTTGCGAGTTCGATTCCCGGCTGTGGCTACGTGACATTGTGTCCTTAGGCAAGGCACTTCACCCGACTTGCCTCAGGAGGGAATGTCCCTGTACTTGCTGTAAGTCACTCTGGATAAGAGCGTCTGCTTAACGACTCAATGTAAATCTAATCATACAGAGTCCTGATCCATGTTGCCTCAGCCCCAGAGATAACTGCCTCCCATGATTTAGCCTGGATGACGGAACGTTCTAGCGCTTTCCCGCCTGTTCTTTCTGGCTGCTTTAGGTGGAGGTGAGTGAACAGACTGCTGCTCAGGGCTGTGTGACAGACTGGTTGTGACATAGCTCACGGTCTGTGGGCCCTCCTCAGATCTCCAGGATGTTCTTCTTCTCTGACTGAAGATAGCTCGCTCGGATCATGAGGCGTCCACGGCTGATCAGCTCCATATATGACCCGTTTCCACTTCCTGTTTCTCGACGTTCGCTGGCTTCCTCCTCTGCCGCCCACATCGAGGTCACCCTCCTACCTGCCCACCGAGGGGCTGGCAACGCTCATCAACAACAGCTCTCTCTCTCTCGATCTCAATCTCTCTCACTCTCTCTCTCCTTCTCTCTCTCACTCTCCTTATCTCTCTCGCTCACTCTCTCTCTCTCCTTCTCTCTCTCACTCTCCACTCTCCTCTCTCTCTCTCTCTCTCTGTCTCACTCTCTCACCTTCTCTCTTCCTAGCTTTCTCTCTCTCTCCCACTCTTTCCTTCTCTCTCTCTCCCACTCTCTGTCTCTTGCTCCCACCCTGTCTCCCTCTATCCCTCTCTCTCCCACTCCCTCTCTCTTTCTCTCTCTCTCTCTCTGTCTCTGTCGTTCTCCTCTCCCCCTCTCCCTCTCGTCCTCCATCCCCTCTACCCCTCTCTTATTTCTCCTTCCCCCTCCTTTCATCTC
>CM059338.1:5251281-5342416 GCA_030340685.1 Protosalanx chinensis | reverse complement strand
CCTGTCTCCCTCTATCCCTCTCTCTCCCACTCCTCTCTCTCTTCTCTCTCTCTCTCTCTGTCTCTGTCGTTCTCCTCTCCCCCTCTCCCTCTCGTCCTCCATCCCCTCTACCCCTCTCTTATTTCTCCTTCCCCCTCCTTTCATCTCCATTCTCTCCACGATACCCTGCCATGTTGTCATGGCAACAATCGGGGCCCGATAGCTTGGTTGCTAAGCAACTGACATCACCCATAAGAGGAACATGAAGATACAAAGTCAGAGACAAACAAACCACGCAAATGTGTGCACCCGGGCACTGTGTGTGTGTGTGTGTGTGTGTGTGTGTGTGTGTGTCTGTGTGTGTGTGTGTGTCTCATCTCTGATGTCATTAGCTCAGTATCCTGTAACAGTGTGAAAAAGGACCCTTGTTAACAGACAATTGATTCCTAACAAATGAATTCAGACTGGTTTGTTTCATCTCCCTGTACTCTATAGACAGCTCAAGGTGGGCACAGCCCATGTAAACCAGAGCCTATATGATATACATTCATATAATGACTAGGAGGATGTAACAGAAGCGGCTACTACAAACAGCACAGTGTCCCTGGGCTGAATTTCCAAGCGCTCCTCCGCTGCAGTTTGACGTGGCGCCACAAGGTGTCAGCCTATTCTACGGTGCACGGTAACGATGACGGCGCTGTAATAATATCTGATCCTATTTTGCAAGGCTAATACCCATCGAGTCATGTCGGTGATATCATCAGCATTATCCTCCTCCATCATACAGTTGGGGCTCAGAGAGATGCGGTGGTTCAACAGCCTGCTCCTAAAACACACTCATATTCTCTTGATCTTCTCCGATGTCTTTGGACGTCGGTCTATTAACTGGGACGGCTCTCTATCCTTCTCCATTTCCTACTCTCTTTCCACCTCTTGTCTTCTCTACCTTTTCCCCCCTCCCCCCCCCCACCCCCCCCCCCCCCTCCTCCTTTATCCATCCATCCATCAGGTTGCACTGCTCCAACCAAAGGCCACGCTGTTTGTCCCGGGGTCAGCCAATGGAAGAAGAGCCCCCCCCCCCCAGCCAATCAGAGCAGAGGCTGGAGGACGTTGTCCCTAACGCCTCCTCCCTCCCTGACAGCCTCGGACGGACGGCGTCGTGCGTCGCGAGTCTTCTCACCCCGACGTGAGGTGACAGAGTCCCCCCAGACCAAACATCTCACGACGGGCCCAAACTGTCGCTGGTGACCGGGATCTGAGAGATTCAGGGACAGACAGCGCCCTCTGACAGACGCTGGAGCAAAGACAGCAGCCAAGGAAACGATCAGCGTCCATTTCAATGAAACATGAGGGGAAGGAAAAGAGGCTACGATAGTGTGTAGCATGTGTGTGTGTGTGTGTGTGTGTGTGTGTGTGGGAGGGTGGATGTTACGGGTGTAAGTGTGTGCGGTGGGTGTAACGATGAGCGTATACAGTATGTGGGTGCTGCCTATGGTTCTGTACTGGTACATCTGACTGTATTGAAACCGAGCCCTGTGTGTGTGCGTGTGCGTGTGTGTGGAGGGCTTCTGACAGGGGTGGGCAGATAGCGCTGTGTAACAAAGGGAGGGCAGGTGTGGGTGTTTGGCTCTGTGGAGATGGGAGGCCGTGTCCTGTGTTCCGGGCGTGTTCCGGTGTCTGGGTATGCAGCGAGCTGACGTATCTCTACATCTGACCAGAGAATCGGAGTAAACCTGAAGGCTCTTCAGAAGGAGCACTTCTTCGTACGGATAAATATAGACGCGTCATTGACGGCCAGGCAAGAACAGAGGTTCAGAGAGAGGAAGATGAGAGAGAGAGAGAGAGAGGAAGAGGAAGAGAGAGAGAGAGAGAGAGGAAGAGAGAGAGACAGATTTCAGGGCTGTATGGAGAAGTGCAGTCTGAGGAAAGCGGTTTGGACACGATGGAGGGAAGAATCATCCGGAAACGAGGAGATCAAGTTGGTCAGCGCCGAGCAAACAGACGCAGGCGTACGCACACACACTCACATGTTCACGCACCCACACACATGCACACACACATGTTCACGCACACACACACACACATGTTTGCACCTGTGATTGGCTGATCCCCGATGTGTCACTTCACCCTGCTCACCTGCTCATGGTGAAACCAACCCCCCCACCCCAACCCTGGCGCCCCCCCCCCGTCCGCATGGCACTAGGGTGGGCCCTGTTTGCTCCACTAATAGAGCCCGGAAGCTCTTTGGCAGCCTCAGTGGCTCTGCTCCCCCAGCCTCAGTGGCTCTGCTCCCCCAGCCTCAGTGGCTCTGCTCCCCCAGCCTCAGTGTCTCTGCTCCCCCAGCCTCAGTGGCTCTACTCCCCCAGCCTCAGTGGCTCTGCTCCCCCAGCCTTAGTGGCTCTGCTCCCCCAGCCTTAGTGGCTCTGCTCCCCCAGCCTTAGTGGCTTCTGCTCCCCCAGTCTTGTGGCTCTGCTCCCCCAGTCTTGTGGCTCTGCTCCCCCAGCCTCAGTGGCTCTGCTCCCCCAGCCTTAGTGGCTCTGCTCCCCCAGTCTTGTGGCTCTGCTCCCCCAGTCTTGTGGCTCTGCTCCCCCAGTCTTGTGGCTCTGCTCCCCCAGTCTTGTGGCTCTGTGTGCACAGAGCATGGCAAGGGGAGAGGCCTGTGTCCTTGAGTGGAGATCAAACATGAACCGCTGACTTTATGAGCCCTGCCCAGACTTACTGCATGGAACTCCATCTCACAAACACACACTGGATGGATGTACACACACACGCGTACACAGAAACACACACACATTCACACAGTTGGGGGAAAATTATTACGCACAGTTTACTTGTATATGTATTGTATATAGATTATTCAAACACACACAACTCAGAAGTCTTGTTTTAAATAGAGACCTCTTTCTGCACACTCCACAGCAGAAATACTGGCGCCATAGCATACTGATTTACCTCAAACAGCGTATGCTGTGAACACACACGCAAACACACACACACACACACACACACACTCTAGTCAAAGAAGTTAAGCTGAGCAGAGTTGTGCACTAGCTGAATGAATAATGAAGTAGGTCTGTTTGATTGCGTGTGAGTGGTGGGGAGGTTTAGCGATGACAGTTAAACTCCATCTTAGACACACAGACGAGCAGGGCCACATGCAGTCACCAGCCTTTCAAATCCCCCATCCTCCCAACACACACCGCACACACACACACACGCACACCACACACACACGCACGCACACCACACACACACACACGCACACCACACACACACGCACGCACACCACACACACACACACACACACACACAAACACCACACACACACGCACGCACACCACACACACACCACACACACACGCACACCACACACACACCACACACACACACACACACAAACACCACACACACACGCACGCACACCACACACACACGCACACCACACACACACGCACGCACACCACACACACACGCACACCACACACACACGCACGCACACCACACACACACGCACACCACACACACACACACACACACACAAACACCACACACACACGCACGCACACCACACACACACGCACGCACACCACACACACACGCACGCACACCACACACACACGCACACCACACCACACACACACGCACGCACACCACACACACACACGCACACACAAACACCACACACATACCACTCACAGAAAATACACTCCACACCCACGCACTCCACCCCCACACACGCACGCCACACGCAATTTTCCGACTGTCACTAACAATATTCCCCGTCCGAACAAAAAGACGTGGCGTCGCGGTGCACCTCGGCGTCCGGGGGCGCTGGGGAACCCGAACACGGGTGTTTGGGAGGCCGGCCCGGCTGTTCGACGTTCGCACGGAGCATCCACATACATGGAGCGGCTAATGTGCACACACACCAGATCTGCTGACTTGGAGTACATCTTGTCAGATATATAATTCATCCGCTGGAACACTAATGAGGAAAGCCTAGAGAGTGGCAGGAAACAGTGGAGGAGGATGGGAAAGGAAGTGGAAGGTCGAGAAAGGGGGGGGGGGGGGGAGGATGTGGGAGAGAGGGAGAGGGAGCTGGGAGGAGGAGGAGGGGGGGGGGAGGAGATAAAGGAGAGTGGGAAAGAGGCACAGCAAATCCAGGAGATTAGAGAGGTGGAGGGGGGGGGGGAGGGGGGTGTGAGGGGGGGCAGAGGAGAGGAAACAGAGAAAAGAGAGAACCGCGACGGACGGACGGACGGAGGAACGACGCGACGCCGAGAACGAAAGGAGAGGGAGACAAAGGGAGTGTGGGGGGAGGGGTGGAGGAGGAGGAGGGTGGGGGGGAGAGTCAGATAAGGGGACGACGCAACAACAAGAAAGAACTCTGTGTCCCCTGGACCAGGGGGAGCCAGGGCTGGAGGCTGGAGGAGAGGACCCACATCCTCCCCCTCCCCGCTCCCCACCACCACTGTCACCAAAGCCCCCCTTGTTCTCCTCATCCTCGATCCGCAGCGGTTACAGGAACCACAGCACGTTTACAGCACATCCCCACTCTGAGCTCTCTCCTTCTGAATCGAACCCTCTGGCTCTTTCAGGAGGCTCACAGTCTACGTTGTCCGGTCTGCATCAGTCTATTGTACCGCA
The DNA here is from genome assembly GCA_030340685.1 of Protosalanx chinensis. Taxonomy (NCBI): domain Eukaryota; kingdom Metazoa; phylum Chordata; class Actinopteri; order Osmeriformes; family Salangidae; genus Protosalanx; species Protosalanx chinensis. Next base: position 5,337,790 of record CM059338.1, on the reverse strand, counting down.
CATCCCCCCCCCCCCCCCCCCCCCCCCCCCCCCCCCAACCCTGGTTCAACAGTACTCTCTTGGCGTGAGCCTCACTGGACAGCCCGCAAGACCATCCGGGCGTCAGGGGTCAAGGGTGAGAGGTCAGAGTGACACAGCCTCATCCCACCCAGGTTAAACTGAAGCTCGACCTGTCGCTACAAGCACCATTCACACGCTCAACGGCCATTATCCGCGTCTCTTAGAGCACTCCTGCCAGCCCGCTAAGTATATAAACAGCGTGCGTGTGTAAATATATATATTTACATACTGGCCATCCAGTTCAATATGCTGTGTGCACTTCCGTTTACATTAGCCGCAGCACTCTTCACCCGCTGCCCTCTGCGTCTCAGCCTTCGGCCCAGCGCCGTCCCCCCCCCCCCCCCCCCCCGAGCAGACTCCAACAGGAGAGCGGTTAAAGGGGGTCTACGAGCCCACGTGCCAGGGGCGCTCTCACAGCTGAGCGGCGCCATGACGATCACCCGGCCTGTCAAGCTCTTCACCTGAACCCCGGCTGAGCGGCGGAGGGGGAGGGTAAGGGGGGGGGGATGAATACTTCATAGCCCACCGCTGAAGAGCAGAGGCTAGCAGGAGTGCTAATTGTGCTAACGTTTCTTTTCTCCTTTTTTTTTAATTTATAAATTGACCATCTGCCTTCGAGTCTTTGGCAAAAAGCGGGCTGGCGCTGAAGCGCTTTTTTGGCGCTTTTGAAGAGAGACAGGGATGTGTGATCCGGGGGGGGGGGGGGGGGGGGGGGCGGGGGTTGGGGGACGCTGCTTTTTGAAATATCCACGGATGTAAACGGAGCTCGTTCGCTGAAAAGCAACACGCGCGAAGAACAAAAAAAAACAGGGCGCGCAGGAAGTCCTGAAAATATGTTTTCCGGACTTCGTTTGGTTCGGTCGCTCAGACCCTTCCTGGTTAAGAATAGCCCCTGACAACACAGCTGAGGCGAGAGTGAACCGAGGAGGAGAGAGACAACAGGAGAGAGATGGAGAGAATCCGGAGGAAGACGTGAATATGCAGATCAAATGGAAGAGCGCAGGGCCGTGTAGGCAGGCAGGCATGCAGAAACGCACAGCCTCTCTGAGGCTCTGCTGCACCAAACACCCAAAGCCTGAGCCTGATGGATGGACGGCACCCGCACAGCCATTTTGGATCGACTCAAACAGGCCGTGAGGCTGAAAAACAAGCCAGCCTAACACCTGGCCCCAGCAGGGGGCCGCACCTGCCCTCTCTGGGTCAGCAGGGGGCGGCACAGTGCATGTCAGGAGGGGGGAGGGGGGGGCTCTCAACACCCGGGCGCTTTCTCTCTCCTGCTCTCGCTCTCACAGCAATTAATTGAGCTCGTTAAGCTCTTCTCCCCTTGGTAGTGTGAATATGTCAGGCATGCAGCCTGCTCCAGCACACCTTGACACTCGTGGAGGGAGAAGCTTTCCTCCGTCACGTCTTCTTTCACGACCAACCGCATGCGATCCTCCAGGTCACTCGTACAGTCAGGAGTGCGTGTGACGAAGTGAGATCCTGCCATATTTCGCCACCTTCTGAACAACATCAACACAGGCGAACAGACCTACTGTTAAATTACCATACTCTGTCGCCGCGCTCGTCCTCGCTTCTCTCTCCTTCTATTTCTGTCAACTGACCAGAAGGAGCCGGGTTGTCAAGGAAACCGGCTTACATAAAGTACACTCGAAGTGAGTGATAAGCGAACGAACGCTTGATGATTAAGCAGTAAACGTAGCGCGATGACAGACAGTTTGTCCCTCTCCGATCACAATAGCCGGCAGAGGGGTGGGCGGGTGACATTTTTACCGTCGGCGTCACGCGTCGTACTCCTACCAAAGTTCATTCAGCTAAACAATGCGAGCGCGCGCGTCGGTGTGTGCGTTGCCCACGTCTCTCCGACAGTCCTGTTGTGAGGAGCGTTAGAGCACCACTCTACAGGCAGGCTGTCCAGGTCCCTGCGGCCCCTGAAGTGTGAAAGCAAACTGGGGGCCCTCCAGAGGAGGGGCCTCCACCGGCTGACCCTTCCAGCGGCGGCCCTGGGGAGCCGGGCAGGGCAGAGCGCAGCCTGGGCAGGAACACGTTACATAAACGCTGAACCGAACTGAGAGGCAGAATTTCACGCCGGTGGGCCGTCGGTGTGGGGGCCCCTTGTGCTTGGAGGGGAGGCGGGGGGGGGTGAGACAACACACGTGTGTTGTTGTGCGTGAGATGATGGGGGAGCCGGGGGGGGGGGGGGGGGGGGGTTCGAGTGCGACGCTGTCGCAATGGCAGTGGTTGGGTTGAGACAAATCGAGAGAGAGAGAAAGAGAAAGAGAGAGAGAGAAATAGAGGGTGAGGGAGAGAGAGAGAAAGAGGGTGAGAGACAGACAGAAAGAGGGAGAGTGAGTGAGAGGTTGAGTGAAGAAGGTTAGCATCAGAATCAGAATGCAGAGCGCCTATCCCATGCAGGTTAAGCAGAAAGCAGAGCCAGCCCCAGCAGCCCAGCCTCAGGTACACCCCCCCCACCCCCCCCCCACCGCCATCCCCCCCCAACCCCCACCTCACCCTCCCCAATTCCCCCAGCCGGGCAGGTTCACCTGCCCCGCACGCACACACACACAGCCAGATGTGACCAGAGGGGAGAGAGACACAGAGAAGGAGGACCCAGCAGAAGAGAGGAGTTGATCCCTGAGACACGCTGCTGAGGTCGTTCACCTCAACGCCGCCATTCACAAAGCAGGAGAGGCCGGAACAGCGAGACAAAGAGCGAGAGAGAGAGAGAGAGAGAGAGAGAGAGAGAGAGAAGGGGGGGTTCAGAGAGCGACCACATGCCTCTAACGCGCCCCTCGTCTCTACCGCTCCACAGTACAGGTACACAGGGACTACAAAGATGAAGAGTAAAGCAAACAGGCACGAGGTGTTAACCCCCTCCCCCCCCCCCTCCCCCCTCCCCCAAATCCATATTCCCCGACACACAAACAAAATACTAACAGTCCTCCGCTCTCTCTCACTCTCTCTCTCTCACTCTCTCACTCCCTTACGCTGTCTCTCTCGCTCGCTCGCACTCTCAGCGTAACCGACGGCGGATCGCCTTACCTTTGTGGTCACAATGCAGAGGCAGTCCATGGTACTGAGAACAAACAGGTGGGGTGTATCTCAACCCCCCCCACCCCCCCACAACAGAGGGCTGAGACCCCACGCCCCTCTCCCCAGCCTGCCCCGCTCCTGCACTCTCGCGTCCTGCCTTTCCCCCCCTTTTCTATGCTTCCTTGGATGTCTTTTTTGGACTAACTGAACCAGCGAGGGAAAGAGAGGATGGAGGGAGGGGGGGTGATGTGAAGAGGGAGGGGGAGGGACACAGGGAACGAGAGAGAGCGAGAGAGCGGTGAGGGAGAGAGAGAGGGAGGGAGGGAGAGCGAGCGGGAGAGAGAGAGGGAGGGGGAGGAATCTATATGAGCGGGGGAAAGAGACAGAGCGAGAGAGGGAGAGAGGGGGGAAGAAGGGAGCACGTCTGTATTGCAAAGCCAGAAGAGATAGAGGGTAAGAGAGAGAGGCGGGGGGGGGGGAGAAATGGATGGACGTGAAAATAGATGGACGGGGGGGGGGGGGAGGAGGGGGGATGGAGGTGGAAAGGAAAGGTGGCGCGGGGTAAAAAGGGGGGCGATTCGCCCTGCGAACGAAAAGAAGGATGGAGGGAGAGAAACAGAGAGAGGATAAGACAGTGAAACAGCAGAGGATGGCGAGGGAGAGCGGAGGGAGGGGACAGTAGAAGGAGAGAGAGAGAGAGCGGAAGAGAGAGAGCGAGATAGAGGGGGAGTGTGTGTGTGTGTGTGTGAAGACAGAAGGAATTAGACCGAGAGAAAATGTGTAGAGAGGGAGAGAGAGCGAATTACATATGCATCACAGAGAATTGAAACACATACGACAACCGGAGTGACATCAACAACCCGAAAGTGAAAAGCGCTTGCGTAAACCGCAGGAAACAATGAGCGAAACGAAAGGCGGAAGGTGCTCTGCTAGTTGTGGCACTCTGCAGCTGTTGCCTTAGCGATGATGCAGTTGTTGCCGTGGCAATAGGAAGGGTAGTTGTGGTCATGTGGACGATGCCCTGATATTAAGGTCTAGGAATGGTTGTGATGACTGTTTTTCCTGGGTCTACCCGAGCATGTGTCTAGGTCGTGCATATTCATGCACACATGTACATGCATGTGCATATGTGTGACGATATGCGTGTGTGTGTGTGAGTGTGTGTGAGGGGGTGGGTGAGCATCTGGCAAAATATCACATGTGGATCAGGAATTTAATGTACGAATATAAATGACATTGCTCACGGTCCACATTAAGACCTTATGTTATCCTTGTTTCCGCAGGTAAACTGTCAAACAGTATCCTAAATCCAGTCAACTAATGAACAAACGAACTGCAGTAAAAGATTCCGGAGCGTGTTCATCTAGGGGTGCACTTTTCCTTTAAGACCACGGACTGCACCATTTAGGGCTGCTTGATGGGGGGGGGGGGGGGGGGGGGGACACATGTACTTGTGTCTTTGCTTCATCAGCTCTGTAATTGTACAAAGCCAGCAGAGCCCCCCCCCCCACCCCCCCCCCCCCCCCCCCCCCCCACACACAAACACTCACACACACACCCCCCACTCACACACACACCCCACCCCCCTCCCCTTCCCCCTGCCAGATCCCGACCACGCTGGAGCAATGGTGCAGCAATAAAGCAATTCTGAATGATGAACACACACTGGCTCCCTGGGGTGAGGAACAGAGGCATGGATCCAACCTGGAGCTAACAACACAAACACACGGGCACACGCCTTTACACACACACACACACACGCACGAGCAGGGGCTGGAGACCCCAGACTTGGGGGGGGGGGGGGGGGGGGGGGGGGTTCCTGTTCATCACAATGGACCAGATACTAACATAGACCTGACCTATATCATCTTCCTTGGCGCAAACAAACGCTCGCACGTATCGCCTATGGGCAGGCGACTACAACCAATCACTACCTAACTAAGACAACGAATGATATCACGAATAAACCATACTGAGAAAAAAAACGCTATCGTTTCTGCATTATCACAGTGCACGTGTGCAATGACAGTTATTCAAGTCAGTGACCTTAATATTTCTGACCTGTTTATCACATTACATAACCCTGCTCTGGAGTCAGGGAGGGAGAGCCGAGGGGTTCCACACCCACTCCACAGGCTCAACTTCAGCCCCTTCTCCTCCACCCGTGCCTCCTCAGCTAACCACCTACGAGCTGAAATATCCATCGTTAGCAGATGAGTAACAGGGACCCATGGGATGAAACAACATGAGATGGATTAAAGATCATTTCAAACGTATACATTTGATAGTGCAATGTACTAGAGCAGCCACACGCACACACGCACACACTCACAAACTCCTCTACGTTTTGGCAGGAAACGCGATGAAGGAATGGTGTAGACAAGTACTTCTCTGCAGAGACAGACAGGCATTGTGGAACTCTAGAATGCTGTCTGACAATGCTAGAATGTTCCAAACTACCCCCCACCCCCCTTATGGAACCCTCACATCTCCAACTAGACACTCACCGAGAAGTATGAAGCCTCCATCCTCCTGTTCTGCTTCAAGACTCTGGGCTCTGCTGGCCCCACTGCCTGCCTCTGAGTAAAAGTAGGCCAAGGACAGGCACTGGTCATCCAAACAGGCTAGACCCAGGAGGAACATTTGGGCAATCATGAGGAGGCTGCAGATGGATCACATCTTCCCAGTGCCAAACTCACAGCTTTGATATGAACTGGGTTAAATGCAAATTGCCAGCAACATCATCATAACGACAGAAATATGTGAGGCGTGCGGGACTTGAATGGACAGAATGCGCATTTTCTCATACTTCTGTTAAAAAGTTTATAGTAACCTATTACATAAATATAATCCAACTTGTAATTGGAGAGGCTATGAGAGCCACACACTTGAACACTAATTTAGCTCGTGTGTCTAAGACAGATCCACGTTGTATCAATTATATATAAAATTACCTTTAAATTTCGCTGTTCTCGTGTTGCTGTTTTTTTTGTTACCTTCAAAACTTACCAAAATTGTTGAAAAATACTTCCTTATGCTATTTCCTGGAGTCTACCGCCGCCCAGTGGCAAAAAGAATCGACTACAACCGGATAGGCCAAAATAATGTAAATAAAGACGTTGCCAGTGTGTATTTGATTAAGCCATATGTTTTATATTGGAAGACCATATTGTTTATCTTAAGTGACTAAAAAGCCTTAAAGATAACATTATTAGTCTCCCGGGCGGGTATTTGAGGAGGTAAAAACTCTCTTTGACTTTATAATCTAACGCCTTCCTTTGAACCCTCTTCCTATCTTGTCCCAGTCATCCTGCGCCTTCTGCGGACAGGGCGGGAAATGTTTGTTCTTCTGGGCATTTTGATACAGAATTGTTATACCTGTTGTGGGGCGACAGTGTGACGTCACTTGTATCGAGTATGACGTCACCTGACGCCTTACGTGACGGAATATTGTCACTTTCTAAAACTAGTGACGTTTACAAGCTACACAGTCTATCATGTTGCTATGCTCATTGACCAATGCTCTTTAGTAAAGCTCTCTCTTGTAAGTCGCTTTGGATAAAAGCGTCTGCTAAATGAATACATGTAAATGAATGCATGAATGAAAAATTAATGACAGACTTGTGTGGTTTCTAAAATAATGTCCATGTTAAGAGGCCTAATTTACATTTAGTTACATACAAGATCATACAAGAGAACAAAATTAGGTTAACAAAGTGTCAAATGTACATGTCATTGATTTATATTTATTTAAATGTTAAAACATTTAGATCAAATTTTTTTCCAACGCTGAGCGTGTTGAAAAAAAAACTCAACTACAATATTACATCCAAATGGATATGACAAATATTCAATCTCTTGTTCTTACATCGCTATCGCAACATCTAACATGAAGTCTCCAAAGCACATTCATGTTAATGCTGAACTTTGTTATGTCCAACTTTCATTCCAAGATATGGCAAGTCTACCAAGGTGTACTTAGGTTTGGGAAACATAACCCTTTAGAGAATCCATGCTTTGCAACATGTATTAATGGCAAAAATGCAGCATTGACATGTTTGAAATACTCACTTTGGTCAATCTAATAGCCCCCAAACACTTCAATTAATTTTCTTTAAATTCTTGATACCGAGTTCAATCAGATTGTCTTGGCTAAATTGTGAGGAGGTGAATCCTTCTGTAATGAGAGCAGTCCAAATAACAGAATATGTATTTATTTTTGAAAAGACATTGAGAAAATTAGACCAGCATTGCTGTTCTTCCGCTTGTCACAGGAAAATTAAACAAATATGAAACTAGAGCGTACAACAACAAAAAAGTGTACAAAGAAATCATGGACTGATTCGTGGGTAAGAGAGAAAACTGGATGAAGTGAGATCCATCCGAGTCAAAACCACTGCTGCTCTTGTATTTAGTTGGCAGAAATTTTTTAACACAAAACATTTCACACTTAAGAAAGAAAAAAATAGTAACAAAAACATTGCAATCTGAACATTAACAAGTCAAAAGAAAAAAGGCCAGAGTCACATGAGACGACCCTAAAGAGACTCGCTCTCCCCTCCAGCCTCAGAGCCTTACAGCTACCTGGAAGTGGACTTGAATCCTCTGCAAAGCTAATTAACAAGAGAGAAGCTGAGGGAAGCAGAGTGTGGTGAAGACATGGGCAGACCTACCAGGACCTAAGATCCCACTGAAACTAAGGACTTGGGGCAGATTTCTTAGTTAATTCAGAGGGAGGGTGCTCTACCCAAGCATGTGTTTTAAACACGCTGGTCTTCTATGACTGCTGGGTTAATCACTTTCATAGGAAGGCTATTATTAGGGTCTTTGTTCCCTTCAAACAGATTCAAAAAGCCAAGCCTTGAAACGCTGACAACCATCCGAATTCAGTTCAAACACGGTGAAGAAATGTCTTAGACTGAACAATAGTCCCAACAGTAGTTGAGGGCCGAGAACTCGATGCCTGTGTTTGTCACGAAGAGTTGAGTCCTAATCGAGCAGGTTGTCCGTCCAGGTTGTCCACTTGGCCTTTGCTGTGGGCCCTCTTGAGGTCTGCAGATATGTCTCAAGGGTTTGAATGTTCACCAGACACACATTTTAAGAAGCTCAATGTTTAAAACTGTCCAGTGTTCCAAGACATGCTTGCAGATGGATAGCGAAGGCCGGCGTTTGGCTTGTTCTGGAGTACAAAGGTACTGTAGGCTGTTCCAAACGTGACTTCCCACACCAACCGGTCATTTATGAAACAAGTAAATTGGCCTTTCAAAACCTGTAGAAAACCGTTAAAAAATTGGGAATGTAAATTGACAGACATTAATCAGGTGTTCATTCGACGACAGACATTCTTTTGATCTTTGTAAAAGCTCTCTCTTGTAAGGCGCTTTGGATAAAAGCGTCTGCTAAATGAATAAATGTAAATGTGAAATGTAAATGATGTTCTTCCTTCGCAGCTGGCAGCTTACCTTTTGAGGAACTCTTGGGAGTCCCAATTAGCTCATAGCTGGAGAATCCCACTTCGCTGACCAAGTACGTTGAGAACTGGTCTGGTTTCAGGCAGATACCGTGGTAATTCCGGAAAATGCTATCCTGCAACACGGAGATAACATTTCATGTTAAACCTATTAGATTAACAAAATAAAAACGTAATTATCCTTCACACTAGGTCTATTAATGAATTTCAAAGATAAAAGTTCATAGTATAAACTAATTTATGCTGAATCTGTCATTGTTACGCCCCTGCTCTCTCACCGAGAGCTTCTTCCTCTTGCCGTAGGTGTCCCAAGGCTGGGGTTCGAGGATGAACCGGCCTCCTGGGCGCAGGTGCCTGTAGACCCGGTGGAAGAGGCGCTTCAGGCCGCTATCCCCCCAGTTCAGGTGAACCCACTTGGTGACGCTGAGGCACAGGATGATGTCATACTCCGGCCGCTGGGTCTCAAGCAGAGCATCGTTCTCCAGGACATAGTTAGCCTAAAGTCACACGAGGGAGGGAGAGAAAGAGAGGGGAGGGAGACAAGAGAGAGAGAGAGAGAGAGAAAAAGAGAGAAAGAGAGAGAGAGAGAGAGAGAAAGAGAGAGTTAGCCAAATCAGCAAGTTCTGCCTGCTGTTTGTTAAATCTTTAGGCTTACGCACGCCTACTAACCTTGACGAAGGAGACGTTTGCTGGGAAGTCCCCAGGAGGCATGGTGGGGGTTTCTGGAAGAGGAGGTGCAGCTATGGGCCCTCTGGAGATCCGGAGGGACACAGGGAAGGATCGTTTATGATCCACCGGAGCTCGGTCAGCGTCTCCACGCTCCGCCCCCTCAGCTCTCCGCTCCTGGCCGCTGTCGGAGGCAGACCGGGGCTCACCCTGACCGGCGGGATGGGTCAACGAGACGCCTTCTCTCTCCAGCCTTCCCACCGCATCTCCATTCTCACCTCGAGCTTCTCCCAGATTCGCTTTGTCCTCTTTGGGTTTGTCTCTCTGGATCTCTCTTCCAGTTTGGTTCTCCTCTTCCTCCCCCTTGTTCTCTCCCTTGTCTTCCAGTCCCGCAGGCCGCTCCACCCCCACCGCCGCCGCACGCCTCGCCTCCTGGGCCTTCATCTCTGACAGGTAGTGCCTAATATTCTGGCGGGCGGCGTGCACCAGCGCCCCGTCGATGTCCAGGCCTAGGATGCGGGCTGGGCGAAGCTTCTTAGCGATGCACAGAGTTAGCTGCCCGGTGTTGCAGCCCAGGTCCAGCACCTCCTTCCCCTGAAACCACTCCGGACGCAGCACTCGGAACCTCGGGTCCTCGCTGAAGCCTGGGTTGCGGTAGCCGTAGTACTGGCTGTAGTTTCCATACTGGAACTTCATCTTTTGCTGCTGCTGATGCTGTTGCTTCCGCTGGTGGCGGCCTCCCTGCCCAGGTCTGGATCCCCCCGTCACTGGGGTGTGGAAGGTCTGAACGCTCCTTCCAGAGGCAGCACCTCTGCTTCTATCCTCAGTGTAAGGCTTGCCCACCGGAGTGGACTGGGCAAAAGGGGGATCCGTTTTGACCGAATTGCGCCTGCGCTTGCGCGGGCGGCCGGAGTGCTGGTTGGGGCCTCCCGCCGCAGGGCAGGGGTCCTCGGGGCCGCGAGGCTGGGACGGCTGGGTCCACGCGGGGAGCCCCGCCTCCTCCTTGCCGTTGGAGGGCTTAGGCTCGTCTTCGCACAGGGAGGTCCCTGCGACGCCGGACTGCGCGCCGCTCCCTTTGAGGGCCGCTTCTGAGGCGGGGGCGGAGCTGCAAGAGGGCAGGGAGGAAGCGCTGGTGTTGACGTCAGCGGCTTTCTCCGAGTCGGACGCGTCCGGATGAGGGGCCGACACGCTCCCGGCCGAGGCCCCTGCTGAGGCCCCCCCTGCTCCTCCTCCGTGGTGTCTGTGTCTGTGTCTCCGTCTCTTGAACGGCGACACCAGGAAGTTGCTGCCGGTCGTGCCGCTGTTGAGGTTGAGCGGGTCAGTGATGTCTCTGGGGATGAGGATCTCGACCGGGTCCCTGCTCTTGGCCGGCAGCGGGGAGGACTTGGGGGTCTCGGCGTTCAGCGCCCTGTTCACCTCCTCGTCCAGCAGGCTGTTGAGGTTCAGCGGGTCGAAGATGTTGCCCCCCAGGAGGAAGTTGGTGGGAAGGACCGAGTCGCTTTCAGAGTTGGCACGTCGTCGTCTTTTGCTAGACGGTGGATGTTTGAAGCCTGTGGTCGATGTGCTGCGACGCTTTGATAGCTTCTGTGGCTGTTGTTGTTGTTTGGCCTGCTGCAGACCATTTTGTGTGTTGAGAGGCTTGTCGCTCACTCTGACCCTCACGTTTTCCGTCTGCTTGTGCGGTTCAGCGGGGCTGGCTTGCTTCTTTTGGACCCCGCTGGCGAGTCCAGCCGGGCAGGCGGACGCACCATCGGGGATGCCTGAGGTGGCCAGGGACACTTCTGTCACGGAGGCATTGTTGTAGCTTCCGGTGCATTCTGACAGTTGCTGGAGTTGCAGAGATGGTGTGGAGTTTGCCTTCGTGCCTCCAGTTGTGACCGTTTCTTTATCAACCGACATCTCGATCATTTTTCACTCGGAACTTTTGGTGCGGTCATAGAACCCTCGATGGATCTGAAACTACACAAAAACATAAAATAATCACTTATTTTTGGGGGAGTATAATTGCAATCATGTATCTTATTTAAACAATCGCCATTATGCAACTGAAATCTCTGCCTTATTAATAATTCTCCCGAGGGTCAGTCAATAACACATGATCAGAAAGTTCATCTGTTATCGGCAGGAAGACAAACGTTGAATGAACGTCAGGCGCCCCCAGTCCAAGCAGCCACACAATGAAGAAACACTGACTGAAGTGATTCTGCCCCCCCGAGCTCCGCTTAACTACCCCGATCTCCCAATAATAATAACAACAACGCTGCTATACATTATATGCTAGCTATGATCAGCGCCGTATTGCCATCCATCTGCCTTACCTCCACGTTAATTTCCAGAATCCATCCATGATTCGTGGGTGTGCCGAACAGAAGTCACAGGACATCAACTTCAAACTGCCATTTGTCTGGTTGTTACATTAAACTGTGTGTGTTACTGTGTGTGTGTGTTACTCACCATCAACACAACAGCGTCCTCCCCGCCTTCTGAACTGTCACTGCCCTCCCGAGTTACAGATGCCTCCCGCAGCATCGGCTTCGTCGACTGCGTTAACGTTTTTTCCCAATTTACTATCACTAAATGAGTTAATGACGTGTAGAGTGGACTTATATGAAGAGAAAGAGATGCACAGTGCGTGTTTTAGGGGACTGTTTGTCTTTGCTTAGCGCTCCAAACTACAGTCCGTCTTCACTGTGGTAACTTCGAGCTCAACAGCTCAATCTCGCGCAGGTTGGCGATCCCAAGGGTTAATTTATCTCCAGCGTTGAAGCAACGTTGAGATTGATCGACCGTGTGACCAATGAGGTGAAGAGTTTCAGCCAGTGCCCATGAAATCTACCAATCAGAGACACGTTTAGGCGGGATTACGTTCCTAGGCCCTGTTTAGCATACTTCTAGGTGTCTATCAATTTGCCTGCTTAAAATAATTTTCGACCAGTCTATTCATTTGATGACGGTTCAGTATGTTCCCTCTAATTATTTACAACATCTACGACCCTTTAGTAACTACGGATTGCCATCAAGATAATGTTTTAGAAGCAATGGGAAGTAAAAACACTCATACGTTAACCTCTGCCCCTCACCCTAGTTTGGACATGTGGTAAGGTGGAAAATTGCACGTGGTGATGGGACATGTAGTTTTATGTTGTAGTCCAGTGTCCTTTTTTTTACTTTATTCAAGACGGACAATATAAATTCGAATTTTCTTCTGATATAAATTTACTGACTGAAGTAAACCTTAAAATAATCTATTTTAATGTGCACATTATTAATGAGGAAAATAATACAGGATAGCAAAATTATATCATAGTTTATTTACAGACTTTGGTCAGGACAGAATATAAATATATAACATATGTACAAAGTTTCACATATAATTTAGAAAGAGGAATGTTAAGCAGAACTTCATAGAAAACACATGTAATTTCAGCTTGCTTAACAGCCTTGGTAAAGTGACAGTGAAAAGTTACACATTAAAAGTGTGATAGTCCAAATATCTTCTAGAGGGGGGGAAAAAACAGCCGTGTGAACATCCTTCACGATCCGATTCTTACGATTCTTACATACATGAGTCATACTGGCCAAAGACTATCATTTGCACCATGTTATATATATTTCGTTTTACTTACGCTCTTGTCTGAATGTTAAAACCAGGGTCTCCATACTGCGTGGGGATCTATCTGAAACAGGGACCGCCTTAGAGTCCTTGCTGGGCCATCGGGTACAGGGGCAGAGGGACGCAGGGGGGTGGAAGGATTAGAACCAAGAGGAGGCTTCATCGTCATCACTGGCATGACCGGAGGAGAGGTGTAATGAGGCAAGGACTCGGATGAAAGCTGCGATGGAGACGGCGGAAAGGGAAAGTGGCAGGGCAGCGAGAAGAACGGAGGGGTCGTGATGAAAGGTGGAGGTGAGCTGGAGTAGCAGGGGGAGGGTGGAGGTGAGATCGAATAAGGGGGAGATGGGTATGGATGTGTGAGGGATTGGGCTGGGTGTGGGTGGTGGATTACAAAAGGTTGGGGGTACATAGAAAGAGAGGTGTTGGTGAAGGGGAAGGAAGGATCCCTGCTGCCTCTGGGATGTCCCATTGACGAGCTGTCCTTCCTGTCTTGAAGCCTCTCGAAGCAGTATGTCCTCTCTGCTGCTGGGGCCCAAGACTGGACTTCCACAGGGAAGCTCTGGTTCACCGTCCACCCGAGGGGATAGGCGCTGGGGGCATCGAGGTGATCCTTCAGGCCCTGGACGAAACTGTTTCTCTGGGAAGGCTCCACCCTCTCAATGAAGTTACCCAGGCAGGAGAGACACTCCTGGAAGCCTGCACTGTAGATAGGGCTGAGTGGAGTCTGTGTCTGTTGTTTGTGTGTGGGGTTTAGGTGAGATGCCATTTGAGAGGTTACAGTGGTAGTCCTTGGAGCGGAATAATCTTTTTTTTTTTTTATCAAACCATAATTTGATCAATAGAGTGAGACCATAATGGAATATGTAGGAAAGAAAAGATGATGAAAATTTGAACAGATTGCCAAATGAATGTGGGTGTTTTCAGTGGAGGAGAGAGAAAAGTGGATTACAGAAACAAAGGGAAACAAATGATTAGCATTCATGACAATGTTATAAACAAAATTATAGCCTACTTTAATTTGGAACAGAGGCAGCAGACAATCTGTCTCATCTGTGTGCATGAACGTGTGAGATTTTTCATACCTTTGTTTTCGATTCCATTAGCTTTTTTTCGTATGTAATCCACTGTCATTTCTAATATTTCAGCTTTTTCCAATTTTGGATTTTTTAATCGCTGGGAGAAGAAGAAAGTTGTTAGTGACGATTGCATCCTGGCAGAAATCATTTTGCGATTAAAGAAAACAGCAAGGCTATACAAAAAATGTGAATACTTTAGAAACAGTATAGTAATGCAAAATTGTTAATTATTGTACCATGTCTGAGGTGTTGCTTAACAGGATTGTCCGAAGATCATCTAAACGTTGATTTATTCGGTCTCGCCTCTTCTTCTCTATCACCGGTTTTAGAACCTGAAAAGTCATAATTTGAAATAGTAAATAATTAATCTTCAGACACAAGCACACGTCTTGACTCATCAAGGCCTATTTCTTTCACTTACCCTCTTTAGACGATCCGGTCTACTCATTTTAGATCCCAAATGGTCATCCAACTTTGCGAAACAAAATAGAAACAAACCGAATAGACAATGACAATTCCAAGCTAAAAGACAAAAAATGCAATCCTCAGGCAGCGAAAAGTTTGCTGCAGGCAGAGATGGAGGCCATATATAGGGTCAGACAGGTCATTCCTGATTGGTTAAGACGTGTCAATGACGTAGGCAAGGTGTGTTAACTGACACCAAATGGAGATTAGATCCAGGAAACAGTGACCAAAAGCATATAATTCAATAATCACCTGCTGCTCCTGTCCTTGACCTATTTTTGACATCAGTTACCCAATTATTAAACTGTTTATATTTTATAAGGGCTAAGAAATCCCCAAATACTTCTAGGCTGCTTTCTGTGTGTAAAGCGTGGATAATTTATTTTAGATAGCTAAGCTTATATTTCAGGCAGCTACAGGGTGTCTTCATTTAAACATATGAACTGTGTATTTTTAATGATTCGGTACGTTGAACTCTGGTTGGCATTTGTAATTGTATAATGTCTTTATACCATAATGAGTGCAATTGGGTAGTAAACCATTTATGGGTCGTGCAAATATATGGTCAATTTGGTTTCGACTTTTTTTTTGGGGGGGGGGGGGGGGGGGGGGGGTTGTGGGTGTATCTTCAAACTCACTGCAACAGGGCATTTGTGCATCTCGTTCGGTTCTAGCCCCTTCTCACGACCCTCCACACCCACGTACGTTGGCATTTGTCTATAGACAAATGTGTTAGCGTCATGTCACAGGTTGTCTCGTGGGAACAGAGACGTCTAAACCAGAAGCAAGTGTCAGACTTAACCATCACGTTCGCGTGAACACATGCGTCCTAAGAAATATATGCAAACAATCTGTGCAACCCACAGACGTGTCAATTTACGCATGATCAGCCGTTTTTAACAACTGTTCTTTCTAAACCCACCAGAATGAATTGGGGAACGTGAATAATGTGATGTGCACGCTTGTGTTCTGAACATCTTATTCTGTGAAAGGGTTTTCGTGAGTTGATGGTAGAATTTGCCCCAGGCAGTTCATTCTGGCTGGTACAAGATAACGACATGAATAAAGCAGAGCAAACTAGCATAGGCTACTAACTTTCTTTAAACTATTGACCAATTCTAAAAAAAAATATGACTGGTTTTCTGAATGAAAAAGAGATGCGTACCCCCTGAAGAGTCAGGCTGACAACTGTCTTCAGACCTCAGATGGAGACACACTTTGTCATTTATTACCTGTTAGAACTGAGTGGGCTCGTCACCTCATACAGGTGTCACCATGTGTGCTCGTTCCCACACCCGCACGTCTCCCCCACACATACCCCCAACATGGACGATTAATTATAATGGTAAAGCAAAATTGTACGTGTGAAGCACGTCTATGACCAACACCCCAAAAAACTCCGAAAGCGTATTCCCACCGTTTTCTATGCACTTAGAAGTGGCAGCCTTTTGTGCTGAAACACGCGAGGTCCTTCTCGCAAGCGCGTGCCTATCCTTGGTGAGCAGGTGAAAACTTGTGCTGTTGCAACCTAACAACCTTTTGAACTTTCATTTACACAACATTCATCCATCACAATGCTCCACAGAGCGTCATTTCAACCAAACAACAGTGCGGCTCTTCTACTGCAGATGGGTTTATTCCAGATTGACAGACAATTGGGTTCAAGGTCATTTGAAATATCTGATCGATGTACATTATCATTTTCTCAACAGTGCGTTGCATTCTTCAACTCCACCCCTAGAGACTGTAATTCTATTTTATGAATTTTTGATACTTGGTGAACGTTCTATTTGCACTGTAAATAGGTCTAAGTCGGTTTGAATTAAAGCGCCTAGCTGCAAAATCAGTCAAATGTAAAGAATTGATTGACACTAAGGCATCCAGACATGCAAGATAAGTGTAACAGTGTGAGATAGTCTCAGGAGTGTTTCCCATGGGAACAGGCACCAAGTTAAATACATTTGCAATTTATTACCTGTTAGAATTTGTACATCGTTTGGTAAAGGGTGTCTGGAAGCTAGTGGTTCTCAGCCTCACGCGCACGGCTTCAATGCACGTGGAGTTTATGAGTCATGCTGTCACGATTTCTCACCGATTCCATTTGATTAAGATCAATCTTACCCAAATATCTGTCTAGACTTTTCAATTAGTTCATGAACAACATGAATAAATTAGCCAGAGATGAATAGTTTGATGCGTTCTATTTCAACTAAGAGGACTGCAGTTGGCCACTCTTTTGAACACATTTCTCCGTGAACTGTGCCTGCCAATTTTGTTTCGTTTTTTGACTTTGTCCATCATTGTGCGTCATGGACAGCATACTAGAGTGAAGTCCATGCTTAAAATACACAAAATGCACAACTAACATCTGACCTTTGTCCGTGCACTTGGCCCCCAGTTTAACTATTTAGTAATGCGTTCCACATGGGTCACCTAATTACAGCGTTAAATTTTCACACCCCGGTGTGGGACGACCGGATGTCTGCCCGGTATAATCCACTCTCCCACCTCTCCCTTGCGCGTGGCCTTATGCGCGTAAAACCAGTTTGGTCACGCTTAGGGGTGTTGAAGTTTGTCAGCTGCCTAACACCTCATTGGTAATGGGTGAAATAACAGTTGCCTTGTCTCACACGCGTGCCTACTCGGTAAACCGGTGTTAACTTGTGCCGTATTACCAACCCTCTGATCTTTGTTATCCGGACTTAAAGTTGGCTACTTTTTTCAAACAGCAGTAGCCAAAAATGCTGTTCAAACACTGTGTCACTTGTGTTGAAACTTCTTTACACTACTTTCTGTAACATGATCAGGTTATTTGAGTGTTCCACATGGCCTCTTTCGAGTGGAGTTATATATTTTATAAACAAATTAAACCAATGCATTATAGGATTTGAGCCATTTAGTTAGGTGCAGGTGAGAGAACGTTCCCATGGGAACCAAGACCCCATGAGACAACATTTGCAGTTTATTACCTGTAAAATATGAACACTATTTAGGAGTAGGTGTCTGAAAAACTGCTTCCCAGATTCACACGTTGAAATGAAAACAGTTCCATTAAAGGTTTGCCGTTTCAATGAATACAAACAGATAATTTCCCACAGAGTTCATTACAACATACTATGTGAAATGTATTTGTATTGCTGCCAAAATATTTAACAAAATGTATAATTGTTCTACGCATGTCTATGTGTCACTGTATGTGATAAACAATCTTATTGAATCACAGTTGTCGACTGTCAACACGTGACGTCACTCTGACGCGTGCGGATTCTGTCCTTAGCACGTGCGGTTTGCTTTGAGAGTGAAAGGCTGCAAACTTGAAGTGTCCTTAACAATTCAACTAGATATTCTAGAATTAAATAAATTATTTACAAAAAAAATAGATAATTTATCATGTCCTTAATACCCATAGCATTTGGAATAAATACAGACTCAGTGACCCTGACCACCGAAAGCAACAGCTATATGGATAACCTAAATGTAAAATGTTCATTATTTAGGCCGACGCAACGATTCCACGATTGTAAGACACGTGTGGAGTGGGAGAAAGGCTCTGGAGAGATTCCCATGGGAACAGGCACCATATAGAAGAGATTTGCAGTTTATTACCTGTTAGAATTTGTACATCGTTTAGAAAAGGGTGTCTGGATGCATTGGCTCTCAGCTTCACACGGGTGGAACGTGGGATTTGCTATCAGGATTTCTCCCAGTTGCTTAGATAAATATCAGGTAGATCCGTTGACAAATACAATATGTAGGCTTAAGATGTATAAACAACAAGACCAGTCTAATGGATAGAGATCTACATCTATACAAGGCATATTGCAACCATATTTTATGAAGTTTGCTAAACGTAACAACGTAACAACGTAACAAGTTTCAAAATGCACTACATTTATAAAAGAATATGCAAATAAAACCGAAAATAAAAGTTTGAGTCGATGCGTAAAAAATGCCAACTGAATTGCTGTCTACAAATGTGAAAGGAGCCAGTCACATTTGTCGGTTGTTAACACCTCACTTCTAATTACAATACGCGTGCCGGTTCACTCTGTAGCACGTGCCGTTTACAATGGGAGTGATAAGTTGCAAATGTTCGAACTCACCATGCAGTGGCCTTTGATGTACAAGTACAGAAACATTCACTTTTGAACTAAAATGGGCATGAAAACATTTGTATTATTCCTTGTTTTAAACTTCTCATACAGATGACACTGAGTGGTGGTTCTTGTGGTTAATCTACCAATTTTGTTGGAGAAAAATAAAAGTAACCACTTTTGCACAATAAGATATCAAACAATCTAATGTGAACTAGATTAAAGTCATACCATGTCAATTTACTCAAACTAGAATTAAATATTAAGGTTTAGTAACATGCATTCACACATTTTTGTCATAGATCTAACGCGCCTCAGTGACAGTCGCGCGCGGTGCTGTGATTGGTTACCTGCTAAGGGGGAGGAGTCATCTCACACGTGCGACCACGGAGTTAAAACTCTTCTGAGAACTGAGATGTCACATTCGGCACAGCACATCTTCTCAGTGCATAATCTGACTTTCTTCTTGATTGCCTGAAACTAAATGCAAAACGAATTGGAAGCTATAACTATGGATATTACAATGAAACTTCACAAATCCGAGACGGTGAAAATGTATAAGAAGGTAAGATTATAATTTTTTGATTGATGGAAATGTTTGTAAAATAGCCTACCGAAAATTAACGTTTGAGAGACAACAGATTCAGTTTAATTTTGTGTGGAACGACAACGATAACTGTCGCAGTGTCACCCTCCCACTGACAATCTCTTTCATCTCTTTCATCTCTCACAGCTCCTCAAGCCTCAGGTGGAAAGGCGACGCAGGGAGAGAATGAACCACAGTCTTGAGCGTCTGACAGTCCTGCTGCTGAAGGAAACACAGCAGGTGAGTCTCACTGGAGTCCCACCACTTCCCCACACTGACTCTCTTAAAGGAGCTCACAGCTGTTAAACACTTCCTGGGTGCAGAACTGTACATTTACCTGCTTTTTTCTCTTCCTCAGGATCAGTATCAGCGTAGAGTGGAGAAAGCTGAGGTTCTAGAACACACGGTTCTCTTCCTGAAGAACACCGCTGATGTGGACAGAAAGAAGGTGGAAGTTGGACAGCAGTCCTTTAAAGATGGCTTCTCCACCTGCCTGCAGAGAGCTGCACGGTTCCTGGGTCCTGAGGGAAAGGGGCTGCTCAACTCTCCTCTTTCTGGTCACCTTGTGGGTTTCCAAGCTCCAGTCCACCCATATGACCTCCTGACCAGAACCAAAAGCCCTCTGTCCAAACCTCAGGTGAAGAAGCAGGACTCTGGACACACACAGCAGGTTTGTGGTCTCAGCAGGGACCATCAGAAGTCACCCCAGCAAAGGGATGCTAATGTTCACTGTCATCACCAGTCCCACAGCCGAGCCATGTCAAAGGCCCAGAACCAGTCAGTCAGCCAGGCTGTGTGGAGACCCTGGCCCTGATCACACACAGCTGGACTAATACTGAACCTGAATTCAAATGGCTGAAAGCCTTCATGCAATTCCTTATAGCTCTCTCTCTCTCTCTCTCTCTCTGAAGACTGAAAATGAAGTCTTTTTTTCTGTTGTATGTTTCCAGTGTTGTGAACACTAAACTGATGATTCATTGATTTGCAGTGATTGCAATACTGTACTAAGCAGCAAATGTAAAACATGTAAATATTATATTATTAAGTTGAAAATCTGAACAAAACAGAGACACCTTGTACACCTTGTTGGCACATCACTGTCATATTTATCGTATCTATTTTTTTGCACGTAATTTATTTGTTTACAGTTTTTAAGCTAAAGAAAAATAAAAACGTTCCTCATGACGTGTCTTGATTTTTGATGCATAGGTGTGTTGGTAGGATATTAACATTTGTCAGCACGTGATTTGTCAGCACGTGCCGGTCACTGTCAGAACACTTGCAAATGTCAAACATGCGTTGAGTAACACCGATAGGTGTTACGTCGCGTGCCGGAAGATGAAAGAAAGGTCTCAGTGGGAACCAGTTTTCAACACCTCAGGGCTTAAAGGAAGAATTGGGGTCATTTCTTTGAACTTACGCCTTTTGTGGTCATAGACGTCCGTTAAGTTGCAGACTTTATTGCGTCCACGTCCACATATGGTTGCAAGAGTGATCTCAACAATTATATGTTGGTTGTAAAAATAACCATCAAATACTTGAGAACATTTACTAGAGTTACAGACCGTTTACTAGAGTTACAGAATTAGCCACCACGATTTAATGGACGAAATAAATTGTTGAAGAATTACAACTTCCAAAATTCCAAAATAGTAATAGTATCCACATTTCGTCTAAAATGTCTGTGTGCATTCTGTTTTGTTTTTCTACCTTTACACTTAGCAACGTGCACTTGCAGTTCCTCCAACAAGAAAATGTTCATTTTAACGATAATAAACCAGATCTAAATATATGGTCCATGATGTGCCAGGCTGGGAACATGTACGGGTCCCTTTCCCTTGGGAAATAGGACAGCAATCAGTTCTCTAGTACCTGTTAAAATTTGTACCAAGGCGCAATAAAGTGCAGTCTATGCTGCCGCCTCTGATGTCGTGGGAGTTTTGGTTGGTTCCCCAGTTTATTCCCACTCACACGTTGAACCCTTTAACACATTGCAATACAGCATTATTCCATGAATCAAATAAGTGTATCTCGTTCAAAACATTCGTAATAATCACATGTTAGGTCTTTGATTAAAAATACGCAAAAGGCACGCACCTGAACAACCATTGCCACCGCGTGGCATGTCGTTTTTAAAAGCCAGGAACCACCAATGGTCTCGCGCTTTCTTTAACAGCAACAATTTCCCGCTCCGGTGTGAAACGGGAGGAAGCTTGTCCAGCTCGAGCTCGCACCTCTCCTCACGCGTGGCCTCGTGGCCGCTTTCACACCTGTCCACGGGACTATGTTTCCGCAGTTTTATCGCTTATTTGACAGACACGCATACAGCCTTTTGCTCTCTCCATCCATTAAATTGGTATAACTACAGCAAATGCAGTCCTGTGAGGCAGCATATCCAATCAGTTCAAACAGACGCATCATTTTTCTCAATCTGACTAAACTATAGACTTAATGTCCGTCTCAATCCGTTATTTACTGGAAAAACATACATGAACGTACACACGAGAGACACTGGTGGGGCAATGGGGAGCGGTTTCCGGGTATATATTGACCACAAATCGATGCACAATCTAGGTAAATCTATCTGAAAGGCAGAACGCTGTCGAGTCGAATGATCACTTTTTCCATCCGAGGGAAGTCAACAGGAAATCGTATATATTTGTATTTATTTATTTGCTAATATTGTTTATACAGGTTTCATTTAGGGTTAATGTAAGGTTAGTGGCCTTCTTAATTCTCACTTTAAAAATAGCACTTCACCAGATACCTTTGAGCGCGTGCCATTTGGGCAACTTGCGTCCCTGCTGTGCCTTGACTAATAATCCTCTGGTTGTCACCTTTTATATTCACACGTTTGTGACACATTTGGGCCAGAGCTCGCAGTTTGTCCCTCCTTAACACCATCACACACGGCTAATTACAATAAGCGTGCCTGTTTGTGACTGCTGGGGGTCTGGGTGTTGTTGGCTCGAGGGAGGGGTGCAGGAGGGGGGAAGGGGGTACTCTTTGATCTCGCTCACAGCAAGTCCATTCCGCAACGTTTTTATACATGATTTCATCGTTGACTTCACTTTATAGGCTTACCTATCTTGATGTGATTTCACGTGTTGAGAATTAGGGGTGATTATTTAGACTTGCAGCTTCAATCTGACGCGCATGGATTCCATAAAGTTGTCAAAAAAGGGAAGTCTTTCAAAGTTGTCTGTCTCCAGTATTGGTTACAGCCCAAGATGGGAGGAGCTTCAAACATTCCTTCGAACTTTGTGGCCTTTAAAAGACACAGAACAAGAGGAAGGTCTCATTCAGAGATCTAATTTACCAACTGACAGAACACACAAGACAAGATTGGTGGATACATCTTGTGATTATTGATGACTATTACTGAACAGATCAACTCTGGTGGAACAGTGAACAAGAATATGGACAGAAAGGTATGTTTCCCTTGCAGCATCCATATTGATTTAATCTCAACTGTAGTATGTCAACTCTGCAATGTTTGATTATATTTTAAATGGTCCTGCCAATATTATGCTTCATGACAACATACTTTATACAACATGCACCAAAAGACAATGTCCACCACAGCAATGACGTTAATGTTCTCTCAGATTCTAAGGATGAACAAAGGGCGTCCACTGTACTACTGACTGTCCACAGAGCCACTTGTGTCACCCTCCCACTGACAATGTCTTTCATCTCTCACAGCTCCTCAAGCCCCAGGTGGAGAGGCGACGCAGGGAGAGAATCAACCACAGTCTGGAGCGTCTGACAGTCCTGCTGCTGAAGGAAACACAGCAGGTGAGTCTCATTTACATGTATTCATTCAGCAGACGCTTTTATCCAAAGCGACATACAAGAG
Organism: Protosalanx chinensis; assembly: GCA_030340685.1. Lineage (NCBI taxonomy): Eukaryota > Metazoa > Chordata > Actinopteri > Osmeriformes > Salangidae > Protosalanx > Protosalanx chinensis. The sequence goes on along the minus strand of CM059338.1, from coordinate 5,314,865 downwards.
AGAGCTTTTACAAAGTGCATCGGTCACTGAGCATAGCAACGTGGTAGTGGTATGTGAAACATACATCGTGAGAACCAGTAAGTGCCAAGGAAAGAACTATAAAAACATAACACAACGATTGCGAACCACAAAGCAAGAAAACAACAACCCTGGCAAGTCACCACATGGGGACCGACAAGTAATTCTGAGCAACATTAGATTATATTAATGTTGAGTCTCACCACTTCCCCACACTGACTCTCTTAAAGGAGCTCACAGCTGTTAAACACTTCCTGGGTGCAGAACTGTACATTTACCTGCTTTTTTCTCTTCCTCAGGATCAGTATCAGCGTAGAGTGGAGAAAGCTGAGGTTCTAGAACACACGGTTCTCTTCCTGAAGAACACCGCTGATGTGGACAGAAAGAAGGTGGAAGTTGGACAGCAGTCCTTTAAAGATGGCTTCTCCACCTGCCTGCAGAGAGCTGCACGGTTCCTGGGTCCTGAGGGAAAGGGGCTGCTCAACTCTCCTCTTTCTGGTCACCTTGTGGGTTTCCAAGCTCCAGTCCACCCATATGACCTCCTGACCAGAACCAAAAGCCCTCTGTCCAAACCTCAGGTGAAGAAGCAGGACTCTGGACACACACAGCAGGTTTGTGGTCTCAGCAGGGACCATCAGAAGTCACCCCAGCAAAGGGATGCTAATGTTCACTGTCATCACCAGTCCCACAGCCGAGCCATGTCAAAGGCCCAGAACCAGTCAGTCAGCCAGGCTGTGTGGAGACCCTGGCCCTGATCACACACACCATATCGATACTTCCACATTATTATTATATTTAAAATGGCTTCACTTGCTTGAGAACCAGGCAGCCACCCAGTTTCCCCCTGACAGAGATGGACAGGAAGGACACCAGTTACAAAGTGTTGTGAACACGAAGCTCCTGTCTGCCTTACCATTACCACTGTGCCACACAGAATTGCTTTTATAAAAATTGTAAATATTGTACATTAAGCTATATATACCATGTAACCATGACGTGTAGGCTACTGTTTAACGTTTAGTTCTCTTGTCATTATTTTGCACACTAATTTATAAGTGAATTATCTAATGTTCCGTTCGTCTGTTAGAGTACACAATAAATCCTCCATATCTATACATCGTGACTCTTGGTAAAACCTCCATTGTTTCCTACACAACCACAACCATACATGAATGAGCAATAATAGTGACGCACCATAATTAGATTAGATTGGATTCAGCTTTATTGTCATTACTTATTGTCATAAGTATCATAATCACCATTATGATTGAGCTGCAGTGTATCGTCACAATCTTGAGTCCTTTCCTACAACGTGTTCAGAACTTGAGGAATGTGTTGCATGCCTAGAAAACACACACATTGTCATTTAAACTCAACAGGCACGAGCGTGCAACTGAGGCACGAGCATGCAAATGTTGAAGCGTGCAACTGACACGCGCCGGACGTCTGTGTGGAGGAGGATGAAAGAAGAGGGAAAGCTCGGTCTCACCGTGTGGGTGTGACAGGGTGGGGGGGTGGGGCGGCGGGGGGGGGGGGGGGGGGGGGGGGGGGGGGGGTCTTTATTGTCCGGTTCTCATTCAGGGAAGCGTGAACGTGTTGGCATGCCATCCGTTCTCAAGTCAACACCTTTTTTCAAAGTTTCCATTTGACCACATGGGAAGCTTTCTTAGTTCCCATGCAGCCTTCTCACCTCAACGGCAATCTAACTTTGGAAACACGTAGACTACTTTTATATTGGAGGCGCGATAATGCAATCGTTACGAAAGCTGATTAGATTCAACCCTATTTATTTATTTTTCCTGTATCCACTGTGTCTGTGGTAAGAACTCAATGAACCTGTAGTTTACTGCAAACGATATAATTCAGGTTATATCCTCTTATTGCGCTTTATCGTCGTCCGTCAGCTCATAAAACCTGCAGTTTGTCTAAATGACCACAAGAGGGAGGTGCAGTATAATTCCGGGTTCAGAAAAGTTTAGACGTCATACTTCGCAGTGCATTTCTGTCTTGCTCGGATTCTAGTTTCACATTGAACTTCAGTGTTGCGGTTTAACCTGGGGCGTTCCAACCCAATTACGCATGAATTAGTTTCTCACAGTCTTAATCCTAATCTTAGTGTAAATAGACACTTGTACAAACACGGATAAAAGCGTCTGCTAAATGAATAAATGTAAATGAACTGGATTGTGTGCAAACTGACACACAGTAGCAGGACTTTTCTCTCTGGGTCAAAAATCACTAGCCAACAATGTGCCTAAACCTAAACATGTCCAGTATCAAACACACGTGAATGAACGTTAATGAGTTCACAATATTGTGAAACTTTTCCATGAGTTGAGTGTGGCTGATGAAGAGGCTGGTGGCTGTCCTGTTGAAGGCTTCTTTTGTTCCCCTCCTGGTTGCTATGAGCGGAGGGTCTCTCACACGTGGCGACAGCTTGACACCATGTCTCCCTTTGTGCACCAATTTACTGCCACACAACAGCTTCAGTTGGGTTAGAGGAGGACTCCCCCCCCCCCCTCCCACCCCCACCTCTCCCTCTCTCTAATGTAACGGGGGAGAAAAGAGGGGAGCAGGCGGGGGGGCAAGGAGTCTCTACTGTGCCCCCCCCCCCCCCCCCCCCCCCCACCCGCCACATGTCTTTCTGCTTCTCCTTTTTCATGCTAATGTGGTCCAATCCCAGACCCTGGGCTCCCATCTGCCCTCCCTGAGGGGGCCGCCCCCCCCCCCCCCCCCCCCCCCCACACAAACGCTCCAGACGAGGCCCCCATTGTTGCTGTGTGTCCGGGCAGAACGCGGAGCGGCGCGTACGCACGCTTCCTGCGAACACGCTGAGCCGCCCCCCCCCCCCCCCCCCCCCACCCTCAGGAGAACACGAGCCTGCAGGTAATTATCCTCCCATGTGACTGAGAGGAGGCTCTCCAGGCAGACGAGAGGAGAGCCAGCTCGCGTGTCCCCCCCCCCCCCCCACACACACCCACCCCCTCCTCCGCGTTCAACGGCCAACACTTTTCTCTTTCATTCGCCGTCTGCGTGTGCTCCTGCCGTTCCTCTTCCTGTCTGTCATCATCTGTTTGATAGGAACAGTCTTGTGGGTTAGCAGGCACCGCTGGAGCGAACACCAGAGAAGTTTTTAGAAGCAGCCTATTCCTTCCTTAAAAACCCGGTATCGGTCATAACGATGCACATTTACATTGAGTCATTTAGCAGACGCTCTTATCCAGAGAGACTTACAGCAAGTACAGGGACATTCCCCCTCTGAGGCAAGTAGGGTGAAGTGCCTTGCCCAAGGAACCTATCCGTATCCTCTTAGTACCTGTCAGTATCATCTGTGTGCTTGATCATTGTGATAATCCGATCAAAATCTATTCTAATGCGAATAGTTTGTGCTCCCCCCCGGAACTTGGATTCTCAAAAGACGTTCTCACAAGGCCCTGGGCCATCTGCGTAGCTGTTAGGTGAGTGAACTTGTTATTTTGCCCCACAGCACCATGACAAGCAGATTATGTGTTGCCGTTGGGGTTGAAAGCGCTTCCCTCTTCCTTTGGAAAGCTGCAGTTGAAAAAAAAAAGCTGCTGCTGGCTGCATTGAGATTAGTTATTGAACTGGCTTAGCCAAGGAAAACAAGGCAGCCTCAGTGGCACTGCACACAATAGGCCAGCTGTCAGTGGGAGGGGCTTGCTTGGGCCAGCGCCGCCATGGATAGGGTCTTTGTGTCAGGCCCTGTGTGCCGATTGGCTGGCCCTATGAATTTATGCGCCTCGGCGCTAGCAGGCGCACCACGCGCTGATTAATATTGACACAAGGCTTGATTGAGGGCAGGCAAGTGAGCAGGATGGGGGAGGGGTGTAGCTGGGTACACTCAACACAGACAGGGGAGCAGAACCGAGAGAGAGGAAGCGTCCAATTCCTCTAAGAGTGCCGTGAGTTATACTTTGACTGTAAGTCATGAGGAGGCTCATCTGGGGCCGCATGTGGACATGACCCCCCCCCCCCCCCCCCCACCCCACACACACACACACCCGCTACCTCTGAAGGGATCTCAGGGCCTCGTACCCATTAGGAACCTGCATTACGTGTTGACATGGGAGTAGGATGTTTCTCTCTCTCTCTCTTGCTCTCTCTCTGTCTTACATACACACACTCTCTTTCTCTCTCTTACACACACACACACACACACACACAATCACACACACACCCTCTCTCTGTCCTTCTCTTGCACACACACACAAGCTCTCTCTCTCTCACACACACACTCTCTCTCTGACACACACTTTCTGTCTCCCTCTCTCTATATCACACACACGCACCCGTGCTCATTACATTCACGCTCCCCATCCCCCAGTCCCAAGTGACCCTTCAAGTACACTCCCACGCTGTTTGGCATTCAGAGGTGCATCTCATGACCACTCCCTCAGCTACGCTGCTTTGAGTGGCTGTTGGGGGAAGAATCAGCTTGTTACACCAATGATTCAGCTCTCATCGGGACGTTTACAGGCCTGTTTGTGCCGGTTGATGCACATTAGGCGTCGTCTTTCAAACAGCATCATAAAAAAGCCATAAAAAAGATGTTGTACAGACTGTTGTCATTTCATGTCAAGACCCACTTATTTCAATACGACTATTTTACAGATTTTGGTTAATACCATATAAAGGTTACGGATACAGTCTATGGTTTAGCATGTCACTAAGTCAAAGACCCACTGACCTCAATTCGAGCCTAATCCCTATCATGCCTCCATATCCCATGTCCAGCAGGAAAGGCCAGTGGTGTGGGGATGGTACTGGTGAACATGCCTGCAGCGAGGATCGAGAGCTCATATGAGCGTGACCCATTATCGGTTACACTGGTAAACCCCACAGAAGAGGAAAAGGCTCGTTGGCCGATATTAATCCACAGTGGTCAAATAAAGAGCTTTAAACCTTTAGACAAAACATCTAAAAATGTCCGCCGGAGCCTCTCTCCGTCTCCTCCGTAATCCAGCGGGAGACGGCCCGACCCCCGGTCCTGATCCGGAGATCAGGCTCTTTAGACGGGTGGACAGGCTACGGCACACAGGCCACCGTGCCGTTGGTTATGTTATGGAAACCGACACCACAGAATCATTAGGGTAGCTGCCGAGCTGGAACTTTCCAGCGAGATGACAAAAGTAAGGAGCTTAAATCCACCCACCCCCACCTCACCCCACCCTATACTCCCTCCACCCCCCCCCCCCTCCTCCTCCCCAGCCGAATTTGAATATGAACGCTTTGAAGTGTCTGCGGGGACAAACTGGTTCTCGTTTTCCCGGTGGAACAGACAGATGGGTGGTTTGTGAAAGAGGTGTCTTCGTTCCTGTATTTCCTCCCTCTCAGCCCCACCCCACCCCCCCCACCCCCACCCCCCCCCCTCTGTCTTGTCTCAGCTCTGCCAGTCTTAGCAAGGGTGGGCAAGTCCAATTATAAAGCTGTGAGGCCTAAGTGCTGCTGTGATTGACCTGAAAATGCTGCTTGCGAGGGATCTGACTGTCTGGTTCTGTCACCGAACCTCTCATTTCCTCCTCCACTGTTATGGCCCGGCAACATCGATTTGAACGTTTCGCTGAATAGATTACAAACGCACTTGATGATTATTGTGGGGTGGTCTTGTTCAATTGAACCTCAATTACCAGCCTATGATTTTCTATGAATTCTTTGCGCATTTTATCTAAAGCCAAAACATGAAGGGCTTTTTGAGATGTAGATACTGCGTTGGTTAACCACATCTTCCTCATACATGTACTCTAGAACTTGTTAACACGTCGTGGTCACGGCATGTATAAACAGACTTCCTTTTACAACACCAGCGAGAAGATTAAAGGCTGAGGAAGAACCGAGCCTGAAGTCAAGGAAAAACCCTTGTCCTCCATGATTTCAGCTTACCAGATCTCGCTCCCCCCTTCCAGTGTCGCCTCGATGTCACGCTCCCATGCAAATACCTGGCCACCAGTCCATCCCCCTCCCCTGCGGCCATGCAAATAGACCAGGCTCACCATGTGTGGGTGGCTCGCACAGTCGCTGGGCCTCAGGCAATGATCCCCACTCCCTGACCTGCCTCCCCTTCCTCCCCCTCCGCCCCCTGGGGAGCTTCAGCAGGGACGTAGCCCCCCTCCCTGGTGCGGCTCATGGTTAAATCATGGAGCATCTTGAAACAAGCCTATCTGTCATCCGGCTGGGTTGACAGGTTTGGTAATGCTTGTAATGTGGTTGGGTGACGGGAGACACACAAGGGGACTGACCTTCCTGCTCAACTGCCTGCTGGTGGTCGTCTGTCCGGGGGTTCAAACCCGATTTATGGATAACCGTGGAAACTGCCACCGTTTGAACATCTAAACCTCTCTTCCCATATCACATTGTGAGGTTTGTGCGTTTAGGTTTCAGCAGGAAAACTCAACAGGACCAGAGAGGATAGACGATAGGGTAGAGAGAGGGTAAAGGGGGGCAAGTCGTGTGGCTCAGCGGTTAAGGGGTTGGGCTCATGAATCGGAAGGTTGTGAGTTCGATTCCCGGCTGTGGCGATGAGCAACTGCCAAATGTTAACGTAAAAGAGAGGTGTACATTATTCTAAAATGACTCATTATAAAAGCTCTCTCTTTGGATAAAAGCGTCTGTTAAATGAATAAATGTATAAAAGTGGTGACTCAAAATAAACCGAGTAAATTCTGTACTAGTTTTGAGAACAACAAAACATTCTCCCCTTCCACCTCAGTGCCTGGAGAGGTCAGATGGTGTGGAACACATGATCTTCTGCCCCTCTTCAGTAGCACACAGTGGACAGTCAGCGTATCAAAATCCCAACTCGACGCGTCGACAATGTCGGAACCGTACAGAACCAACCATCGTTAGTGTTCTTTAAAAATCAAGTTTTGCGGTTCTTCATCCAGATTACAGCCTGATTACCCCCAGTGGAGATTAAGAAGGGGGAAGCTTTCTGATTGCAGGATTCCAGCGCTACGATAACGAGGAGAATCCTCCTACAGCGAGGGCTGATATTTTCACACTCATCACAGGCTCTTCCCAGGACAGCTAAATATAGGTCTGGGCGGATCAGCAGGAGGGTGGCTGGAGCCTGAGGCAGGGGCTGTAGCACAGGGCTGCTGTTCTGTACCACAGCAGAGAGAGAGGGAGGGAGGGAGGGAGCAGAGGAAGGGGAATGGAAATAAAACGGGAAAGAGGAAGAGGGCGGGAGACAGGGAGAGAGGGAGTGAGGGAAAGGGAGACAGGGAGAGAGGGAGTGAGGGAAAGGGAGACAGGGAGAGAGGGAGTGAGGGAAAGGGAGACAGGGAGAGAGGGAGTGAGGGAAAGGGAGACAGGGAGAGAGGGAGTGAGGGAAAGGGAGACAGGGAGAGAGGGAGTGAGGGAAAGGGAGACAGGGAGAGAGGGAGTGAGGGAAAGGGAGACAGGGAGAGAGGGAGTGAGGGAAAGGGAGACAGGGAGAGAGGGAGTGAGGGAAAGGGAGACAGGGAGAGAGGGAGTGAGGGAAAGGGAGACAGGGAGAGAGGGAGTGAGGGAAAGGGAGACAGGGAGAGAGGGAGTGAGGGAAAGGGAGACAGGGAGAGAGGGAGTGAGGGAAAGGGAGACAGGGAGAGAGGGAGTGAGGGAAAGGGAGACAGGGAGAGAGGGAGTGAGGGAAAGGGAGACAGCGAGAGAGGGAGTGAGGGAAAGGGAGACAGCGAGAGAGGCAGAGAAAGAACCATGCTACCCACCTCACTACTTCACCACAAAGATATTTAAGAAGCCCTATTAAGCTGCTGTTGATATTCATGCTGTGTTTTCCAGGCGTGGTTGAGACCCTGGGCAGAGCCCCACATCACCCCACATCATCCCACATCACCACCACCATCACCCCCACCAGAGCCAGGCTCAGCTCTCCTGATAATATGGCCGCCTACCGCGCCATAAAGTGGTGGAGGGGTTGCCATGGCAACTTGCTGTGATTCATTATGGCATTTTCAAGGGATAGCGATGCATGTGTGTGTTTGGGGTGGGGGGGTTGGGCATAGGGGGAAACAAGAGAGTTAGAGTGAGGGAAAGATGCTGTTCTGAGTCTGGTGTACTGGCTCTGACTGCAAAGCTACCGCATTCACATTGCTTAACACTCCCGGCGTTTTCTTAGACATTTTGCCGAGTCCACGAAACTCTTGTGGGACTTGGAAGTGGAGGTGCTTCTGGCTCTGGTATTTCAGCTGTAGCCTTGTGGTGGAACTGAGGCTCAGTTGGCTGGAGCCTGCTGCTGGCTGTTGAACAAGCTGTGGTTTTGACTATGGGGGGGACTGGGATCCCGTGGAGGCTTGTGACTGGGCAACAGAGGCTACAAGGAGTGTGAGGATGCTACGATGGGGTTGTGGAGGCTGTGGGTAGGCTGGGTGGAGGCTGGGTGGTGGATGTGTGGAGGCTGTGGGTAGGCTGGGTGGAGGCTGGGTGGAGGCTGGTTGGAGGCTGGGTGGTGGATGTGTGGAGGCTGTGTGGAGGCTGGGTGGAGGATGTGTGGAGGCTGGGCGGAGGCTGGGTGGGGGTTGGGCGGAGGCTAGGTGGAGGCTGGGTGGTGGATGTGTGGAGGCTGGGTGGAGGATGTGTGGAGGCTGGGCGGAGGCTGGGTGGGGGGGCACCGGTCCCTGGATGAAGCAAATCAACTGCTGCTGCAGGTTGTCACATAACCCCCCCCCCCACACACACACAGCTCCACCGCTGACCTTCAGCAGGCCTGGGAGTCTCAGCTGGGTCTGCTCTGCCCCAGGCCTACCTGCCCACCTGCCCACCTGCCCTCCTGCCCTCCTCCCACTCCACCTACATCTACATTTAGTCATATACCAGACACTCTTATCCAGAGCGACTTACAGTAAGAACAGGGACATTCCCCCCTGAGGCAAGTAGGGTGAAGTGCCTTGCCTAAGGACGCAACCTCATGTAACCACAGCCGGGAATCGAACTCGCAACCTTCCCATCACTAGCCAAACGCCTTAACCCGCGGAGCCACGTGTCCGTCAGGTGACTGTCACCTAGGTGTCGCTGAGACGGCTCGCTAGTTGGACGGGCGCCGAAGGGAATCATTTCCTGCTGCGAAGCCGGACGACAGGTCGGCGCGCGCAGGGGGGCGCCGTGCGGGACGGAATGCGAAGGGGCATCAGTCACTGCGAAGGCCAGGCCGGGGGTCGTAGACACACATTCAGTCACTCCTGTCCAGCAAGGCCGGTGGAACAGGCTGGGGCGCTGGGCTCTCTGGATAAGGTGAATGCAGGTAGAATGGAAGCCAAAAATAAAGAGCATATTGTGCTTCATGTGAGTCATCGAGGTCTTTCCAGATTAATGTGGACAGTAATCTACCGCCCTCTCCTCTCACAACCAGAGCTACCCTGGCACGATGTTATTCGTGGACCAAACTATGTCGTCCCAAATGTATCTAATCTATGTTCAGTTTAGACAAATGTTTTTTATTTTCGAAGAGAGTAATATCTGTGTCTTCTTTCGGAACAGAGGTGCGACTGTTCTAGGGCTGCCCGCTCCGCGCACAACTAATGTGTTTGCTTAAGTTAACCACACACTGCCGTGTTTAGAGAAGCAGTTAAGGCTGTTTGATCACCACCGTGGCCTCCGCCATGCTGTGTGTGTACGAGTGCGCGTGCGAGCGTGCGTGTGTGTGCGGGTGAGCGTGGGTGCGTGTCTGTCGCCGCCTCAGTGTGCGCAGGATTACCGCTGGATCAGTTACAGCGGGCCGGTCGGCAGGAGGTGACGCGAGAGGGAGGGAGCTTGGTGATTGGATCAATAAACGCCTAATTACCTTGGATTTCGCAAACGGACCTAACTGAGCTCATGGACCCCCCCCCCCCCCCCCCCCCCCACGCCCACCCCCCCCAACTCTCCACCCTCCACTGTATAGATGAGAACATATAACTAGACACTGTATACATACTGTACAATAGCTACAGTATAAATGGCCTGATCCATGGTATTGAGAGCACAATAATGTGGTAAAAAATATATATAATAACGATTTATGAAAATACATCTAGATGAACTGTTATCATGTCGTTTCAAGGCTTCTGTGTTGTTTTCATTAACCGTCATGTCCAACTGGAAAGTCGTTTTGTTTCAGTTGACTCACCTTCACATTCAGATTTAAAAGTCGTCTTGTTCTCTTTTGCTCTTAGTGTTGTGTTTAAGGGGAGTCTGACTTAAGCCTCCCCTCATCGCTCTGTCTCAGTGCCTTAAAATAAATGGCTGCATGGTGCTGCTGTTAAATATAAATCAGAGACACAGGTGGCAGCCATTTTTCACAGTGTGTGTATTAGTCAACAGAGTGCACAGTATCTGGAGTCCTACTACAGTTGTGTATGAGCTTAGTGAACATCATGAGCACAATCAGAGGTGTAAATTATGCTTGCTTTGTTCTGTTTGTGTATGTGTGGGGGTCCCTAATCATGTCTGCTTGTAACTCCAATGTGGCTTCCTGGATAACAGTGTCTCATTATAAATGATCTTTCGGGCCTCAGAATAGACTATTTCCATGCTGTTTATTCGGAAGTCCTCATCTATAATTAGACCTGTGCTTTTTTGTATTAGTCATTTAATTAGATTGTGGTTGTGTGTGACGTCATGCCAAGCATGTGACTGAAATACACACCCATATCCTTCCCTGTATTATCTATCACTGTTCTGATACCAAAATCATTTTTTTAAACAAATCATAATGCTCTGTACGGAGTACTCGCAAAAATGTTCAGTATTTCAGTACAGTATATATTTTTTTTATTTCTGTTGAGATAGAATCGTTAAGGATTCCGTCCTCCATTTGAGTGAGCGCTGTCAAGACAGCCATATTATTCTCCTTCGCAGAATCCACATCACAAGGGGGTTGTCACGACAACCAGCCGCGCGCCTCGGATGGGTCTCCGCCTCGGGCGCGAAGCACGAGCCTGAGATCCGAGCAGATGCTGAGCCCCAGCCAGCCAATCACAGGTGAGCTCCGGGAAAAAGATGACATCATAGGCAAATGAGGTGCAAATGGAAACCGTTCGGGTTGTGATGTCCGCCTACCCAGGAAGCAGGGGAAGCTTCGGTTTATAGGGGGAGCATCCATTACAGTTCGGTGAGTCTGCAGTATGGATAACAAACCATCTCTTCCTTATCTGTCTAGGAAACATTTATAGGTCAACATCCATCGTTTCACAATAGGATGTGCACCAATCCAAACCGTATGCACACATTAGTTCTTAGACTTTAATAAAAATGCGTAATGAAATATTCAGTTGCACATTTTCTAGTCAAACAATCCTGTACTTATAAAGTGAAACTGCTCTATAGTTTACTAGTTCATGGTTAGTAATAGTATGCTTTTCTGTAGCTTTGGTAATAAATATACAATCAACTACAAGGTCCACAAATGCATGTGAAGCTTTGTTTTTATATTGTACATTTGTTATTAAACATTCACACACTGGACCTAAAAGATGCATCATAAACTGCAACTAAAAGATGTACAGATTAAAACAAACAAAAACACAAGGACAGAATCCTTTTCCAGTGGAAGTCTTAATGATTCTGAAAGAATGATTAAAGATCTTTTCTTTTTTTTTAAGAACAAACATATTGCGCCCTCCCTCCTCTGGTTCTTGCTCAGCAGGTTTGGTCTGTCAAACAAAAGATCAACTCAGCCTGCCTAGATCCCTCCTCCTCCCCCTAGAGCTGCTAGCTTCATTAGCATGCCGCCTCTCCACCAATGAGCTGCGCCGGGTGGATGACATCATGGGCTAGGGAACAGCGAGCAGCCAGTGAAGCATCCAGCCTGCCGAGCGAGCCTGAGTTTGGGGTCAGGAACCGGTCTGACAAGAGAATGGCAATGCTGCCAGTGAACTGTCAATAGGACTGCACATTTGAGGATGAACCCACCAGAACACTGGATCCAAAGGCGACGCACCGAGAAAGAGAATGTCAAGACATATTTCAGGTAATCCTCTCTTGTGTTTGTGATCGGGGATGTGGGTTGAGGCAGAGGCAGAGGGAGAGAGGGAGAGAGAGAAGGAGGGAGGGAGGAGAGCTGTGTATGTTGGGGGGGTGCTTTGTAGCCTTTTCCTCTTCCTCTCTGCATTCTGCCTCGCTGAAGAGGAGGAGGAGGAGAAGGCAGCTGTGTTTGGAAAACGGCGTTCTCACTGTGGCACAGATCGGGAAATGGATGCCTGGGGAACAGCCGATGGACGGTAGATGCTGTAGCTGGCCAGCTCTGGCTCATCAGCCCCACTCCCTCACCCTCCCACCCCCCACCCCCCACCCCACCCCGTCTCTCCGTAGGTTCGATGGACCACGCACCCCCCCCTCCCCCCCTCCCTCCCTCCCTCCTTGTCTCGTCTTGTCACAAAAAGCATCTTTGTTGACGTTCAAGGCTGCGATCGGCGGGGCTGTGAGTGTGTGGCGCCTGTGTGTGCGCGCGCGTGTGACAGCTCTGTAGAACAGAAGCAGCGGGAGACGCGCACAGTAACAAAAAGAGGCAGCGCTATTTCGGGTGGGATGGAAAGGGGAGGCTGGCGGACGGATGTGAGCTGTGCGTGCCCTGGATGGGGAGTGATGGATGGCTGATGTGTTGCTCAGGGATGGCCCTTTGTTACCGCGCCGCTCGGTCTCCGCACAGGGTTTTGCTTTTGGAGAGGGTTTATTATATGAGATGATTGATTTTTTTGTGTGTCTGTCTCAGCGCATTGAGTGGAGAGATCCGTGTCACGGCTGTTAGATGGGTCTGTGCAGCCTGGATCTTTCATGGCCGCCCTGCCGGCGGTAGCGTCAGATGTCAGGGAGATCTACAGTGTCTGGTCACCTGACTGCGATGGAGATGGGGGAGTGGGGGTGGAGACTGAGCGAGTCTGTTTCAGCGAAGCTGGGGGGGTGGGTCAGCTTCCTATCCCATCCGTGGCCTTGGGTCTTTTGCGTTATATTGTGCAGGGCTGTCTGGGGACACTGAGGACGAGGAGGATGCTGGGTAGTCAGGGTGACGATGGCGGAGGGCCTGATGAGGAGATGGGGGGGGGAAGGGGAATGGGGGATGGGGCAGGTGCTAGCCCCCGTGAGAGCTGGGAGTGCTAGGAGGAATACATAATCGTCCGTTCAATATCCGTCCTACCCTCAGACGCAAGCGAACACAGCTCATCGGTCCTTAGCTTGTTGCTGGGTGACAGACAGTCAGACTGACTGTGTTTGGATGGGTAGAAGCAAAAAAAGAAAAGAAAAATTGAACTGGAAGGAGAGGTAAGGTGTCATCGTCGGATGAGAGCAGAGAGTTTGTGTGTGTGTGTCTATCCGTGGATCACAGCTGGTTGCTCGGATGACGGACAGGTCACATGACTTCTCTGCTCCAATGGCAGACCTCAGGGTGTGGGTTCTCACCTGCCTGCCAAAAACAGGCCGGCCCATTTACAGAACTGGAGGTCAAAGTGGAACCAGAAATATGAGCTTGTCCAGAGCACCCATACATTCGGTATTATATCATTCGTGCAAGCAAATGTTTTATCAATTTATTGCCGTGGCTTGGAAGGGCTGAGGTTAACAGACTTGTTTTTTTCTCAGACGTTATGGCGCAGGAGCGCGGTTTGAACCTGGGTGTCATCCAGAACTGTCACTTCCCTTCTGAGGAGAAAATAATGATCTGAGTGGGTCGGTATGTGGATATAAGCACTTATGTGGGAGCACACGTTCGTGTGTGTCTGTTGTGTGTCTGCGTGTGAGTGTGTGTGAGGGAGGGCTGACATTATGGAGGGTAGCACAGTGCTGCTGAGGCTTATCCCCGCAGGAGGCAGCCTCGGCGGGGTGGAGGAACAGGCATGGATGACCGCTCTGAGGAAGAACCCCACTGACTGTCTGCTCTGAGCCCACCAATAGCAGCGTAAATACGGGCTGGGTATAGTGACGGTCAGGGTTCACATCAGTTGGCTTGTGTTGAACGCACGAGTGTCCTTCGACCTTCACGCGTGACTGAACAGATCTATTACATATGCTCCTCATGTGATTTAGGACAGCTCTAATTCAGTTTCCTGTCTGATAATTGCACAGAGGAACGCGATTTAGACTACAACAGCGGTGGCCACGGTTACCGCCGGCTCTTTGATTGTCTTTGCAGAACGACTAGCTGACTAGCTGGCTGTCTGGCAGGTTCGCAGGCTGCCAGTTTGCTGACTGGCTTGCCGGCTGGCTTGCTGGCTGGCCGGCTGGCTTGCTGGCTGGCTGCGTCTGCGTCTGTGCAGTGGGGCTTTACCTTGTTGTTCTGAGTAACTCAACACACCGGAGTTCTCTTACATCACCTCAGCCAACAGATAACAAAAGCTACAGCGGCTCCTGTATCTAGTCTCAGTCTCCAGCCTGGCTGGAAGACGATATTGTTTCTGCAGTGGGGGGGGGGGTTTCCATCCTCTTTTGAGGTAATATGCGTGGCGTTCAGACGCATGCCAAAGCCCTGGTAGAAGGCTCTGTGGTACAGGGAGGCAGCCTTGTTGACACGGCTGGGTACGGGTCCAGAGCTACAGTCTGGATTGTTAGGTGCTGTCAGGGCCACAGTCTGCATACAGTGGATTAGCATGGAGGATTGGGAGCCATCTGGTCATTCTGCCTCGCTAAGGGAAGGGTGTAAAGGGAGGAGGGGGGGAGATAGAGAGAGATAGAAAGAGAGAGAGAGGTGGAGGGGTGTGTGTGGGGGGGGAAACACTCACACACTGACACATTGACACACCTCCCTTAATCTTTGAGGTTGGGAGTGTTAAGTTGTTGTAAAGCGTGCTTTGAATACGTCCGTGTAGTAAGCGAACGCTGATAAGCTGGCGGTGGTGACATTTGGTTGCTCGCTGTTTACATCTAGTCATTTAGCAGACGCTTTTATCCAGAGCATTTATTTTCCTGTCACTCTGTATTATAATAGCGTTCAGCTGTTCCATGGCAGGGTCTGTTCCTGGCCCAGTCAAAGACAGAGCTGGCACCATTAAAAGCTCAAAAGAGTCATTTCCTACTTTAAAATCTGTAAGTATTTTCTTTCCGCCCGCTATGATGGCATTACGGAGAGCTCTGGTGCCACTGAGATGTTTACAGAAAAATAATATAATAATGTAGTGACCATTGACGGTATGGGGTTAATGAAGGCTCGGTCTCCCATCTGTTCCAGGACTATAGCAGGCAGCTCTGAGTCCGTCTGCCAGCCTTGACTGACTACAATGGCTCAGAAGAGAGGGAAAGACTGCCTGTCTTGAGGTCCACTCTGAAAGACCTGCTTTCATTTGATGGCTGATTATCGTACCACACCTATTAATAGAAGGAGCCTACAACAAACACACAACTGAAGATGTCTGACCCAATAAAAAAAACTACTTTCATTGTGTGCATGTTCGCACTGGCACTAGAATTAAGCACTTTTGGCACGCCATAAAAAAGAAAAAACGGCGGTCTGTAAGATCTGTCAACGTCACTCTTGGCAGGGAATCCTAATACCGCAGGTGAAATGTTAAAGATAAAGGATGGTCTGATCTGCTGGAGCTTTTCATCCTCCAGTGTTGATGTTCTTGCCGGCTCTGAGTGGCCCTGAGATGGGTCCTCTCAACAAGACGGATGACAGCCAGTAAGCTGTGGCGAATGACAGGATGTTAAACAGAGACCTGTACGCGAGCGCACACAGAACACACCTACACGCACATTTACATGTAGTCATTTAGAAGACGCTCTTATCCAAAGAGACTCACGTGAAGGGACATTCCCCCCCCTGAGGTAAGTAGAGTGAAGTGCCTTGCCCAAGGACACAACATCATGTTAGCCAGGAATCAAACTCGCAACCTTCTGATCACAAGCCCGACATGGATACTGGTGAGAGGAAAAAGCTTTCCTGCGAACATTTATGCAAATGTATACCTGACTCAATTCCAGTTCTGCTTACTTGTTCATCCGCCTTTACATAAAATGTGTTTGTTGAAATATCCTAATTGTGACCGTGTTTGCGGTCAGTACAGCTCATTGGCGTAGACCTCCAGAAGTCTATACTACATCCTACCATTTGAAATAAATGTCCTCCATTTTTTATCAAGTGTAAACGGTTCCACGGCAAAGATCACTGTATCATCTTAACCTGACCAGCTATGATGGACGAGCCGGTCACAAGTTTTGCATTAAGTGACCTTGGGCTTCAATAGCATCTGAGAGCCCTCCGAGAAAGGCACACACACACACACACACACACATGATGGCCCACCTGTCACCTGTACTGACCTGCAGATCTCCCGTTTCTTTTCTCATTCATGAATTTTACCATGGGCAAGCGGCTGTATGCAAAGCAGATGGGCTCTACTTGATGGAGGGGGCCAGCTCAGAAGCATGGGGCTAGGTCAGAAGCATGGGGCCAGCCCAGAAGCATGGGGCTAGGTCAGAAGCATGGGGCCAGCCCAGAAGCATGGGGCCAGCTCAGAAGCATGGGGCCAGCTCAGAAGCATAACCCCTCAGGGAACAAAGACACATCACATGCTGACAGATTGACGGGACAGAATCAGAATCACATGAAGTGAATCATCCGTCGCCATATCTGTCTCAGTTTAGGCTCGGGGAATTCACTTGGGAGCTCGTTAAGCGATCGGTGTCTTTTCTCCCAAGTTCACAGATCACGCTGACTGACGAGGTACATTTTGATCGTACATCTGTTGTTTATCATCTCTAATTAACCAATCTAGATATCGGCTAACAGTTACGCAGCGGAGAAGTTGTGAAACGGAGAAACGCTGACCTCATACTCTTTTGAAACTGTCTATCTTGTGACATGTTCTCCATTACCTGTGTGGATGTCAAACACAGTTCTCGTCTCCCAACTCAAAACCCTCTCTGGCGTTTCTCTCTCTTTTTCTCAGTCTCCTCACTGCCCCTTTCTCCGTTTGAGGCAAAAAGGAGGTAAAATAATCTTTTCATTCCTTCCATGACATCTGCTGTTCGACTCTCAGTGGAAGCCTTGTTTCCGTGGTGACCTTGAAAGGGAAATCACGCGAGAGGTGAGGGTTTGGGCTGCGAGGAGACGACATCTGCTACGATCAGGGTCTGTGTGGGGGAGGGGTTCTGGTTTCAGTTGGGCGTGATTGGTGTATGCATGCCTGGTGTGTGTGTGTGTGTGAGGCTGTTTTAGCTAGCCTACTGACACAGCTACCGGTTGGTGTTTATGGAGCTGTCCTCAAGCGTGCTTCAAAGCTACGCTAACCTAGAAATGGGATAGAGGACTTACAGTATCATACAATCTCCCCCCAAAAACCACACAAAGATGATTTGAAGCCTTCACACCCTGTCTGAAACCTTCACAGTTAGATTTCACCTGGACTCATTATGGTGGTTTTGTCTCTCATATTCTCACATACAGTATAGAACCAGCTACTGCAGGACACAACCAAGACTGAACTTCATGCTGAAAGTGTTGGTCTACCAACTTGAAATACAAGATTTTTGAATGGGTAATCAGCAAAGCTGCAGGACTGAGACAGGGCTGAGACCCGACCTGAGCCCCAAACCCAGACCCAGACGCTGGCCCGATCAGGGGAGAGAGAGACCAACACCAGCCCTCAGCCCCCAGCCTCCAGCCCCTAGACCACAGCTCTCCCTGCTTTAGCCCTGCAAATCCAGCATTAATGTTTGATCAGCGCCAAAAAGCAGAGAAAAAAAAAATCCTGCTCTTGGTGGATATATTAATAGTTTATGGAAGAGGAATGGGAAAATAGTCCCAGTAATTCCTAGGTTAGGTGGGCGATGCTTCGGCAGCAGGCAGCGGTGAGTGGGCTCTCTCGTTCTCTCCCTCCCTCTCTCTCTCTCTCTCTCTCTCTCTCCCTCCCTTCTCTTTTTTTATGAAAAGTGTACAATACTATTTTCGTCTAGATGTCATATTCTAATGTGACGTCTGTGATACTAGCTCAGCCAAGCAACGAGAGTGAGGGGCCATTCGAGCCCCGTTTGCATGCGAAGCTCGCCCTCTCCGTCTCTTAACGTCTCCGATTTCAATTTTCCGCCTGTTTTCACAGCCCGTGCAAGGCGACACGGTAGAGTTTTACAGGCGGCGTTCAGTGTGATATTCCAATCGAGAACCCTGCTTGGTGTTTATTGATGATTAAGACTGAAATCCTCTCGCTGACTAAGAGATCCAGGTTTCCTGTTGAAGTGCCACTTCCTTCACCTCTGTATAAACAGGGGAAATACTCTTTGCAGCGGAGGGTTAATCAAACAGGAAGTGTTGCGCAGTAGATGCAGCAGGACATGTTCGCATCAGGAGCTGTGGCTTTGAAACGGCTCGCCTGCCTCCCTGTCGGTCGACTCAGTAAATAGGTCAATGTTTCATGCTACGCTGCATGATAAGGAATGTCTGGGCGCCCGTGGGCGGCGGCCATCTTTAGCGGTGGCTGTGGAAGCTGACCAGTCAGCAGTCCGCAGGATCCGTCCGTCGGATGACCAGCTGGGGGGGGAGCCGGCCGCACCCTGGGCCCTGCAAACAGCCTGACAGTGGACAAGTCAACAGCAGGACACCTCCTCCAGCCCCCAGCATGTTTACGCCCCAACCCCCCCTCCCCACCTCCTCTGCTTGCAGTGAGTGCTCACCGAGGGGGGATTGCTTGTGGCAGGAGTCGCAGTCTGTCTGGGATGCTGGCTGGTGCTCATTCAGACTGGGGCGGTTTTAGAACGACAGAGACCCTCACCAGGCACGGCGGTGGCCCAGTTTTGGTGTGTGCAAGTGCGGCTCGAGTAGGACAGTGAGGTGTTCTCTCGACGGACCAGGGTGGCCTTGTGGTTCTGCGACAGAACACGGATTCACTGTGTCTCGGTTCCTCTAAAGACGCTCGGCAGTATAAACAGTTCGATTTCCCTTCCGAATAGCACTTGCTTTCGTGTCCTGCGATACAAATGTACGTATCCACGGGTTTGGTTTCCAAATTCATAATTTGTTTACATTTACTGCGTATAGTCCATCGCTGACCGTGGTGTTGGCGATCTTCATGCTTGAAGTGTTGATGTTCTCCTTACACTGAGCGTCTCGGTTATGCAACCATTGATTTGTGGATTCCGCAGTGACCGCTGACAACGTCTGACCATGAGCCTGCGCTATCCTGATCTTCTAGTTTAGACTATGAAGTTGTATAATTACAATTTGGCCAAAGCGAGGAAAGACTTTCTGCTCTTGCTTGGTTGACCAGGTGCCAGAAGGCTGTTAATAAACAGTCTACTGGTCTGTAAAGGCATATCTCTCTGTATCTTTCCAAAGAATAACAGATTAGGTGTGTTCAGGTAGATCCAGAAAAACGGCTTCAGATGGCGTTGATGTAGCGTAACTTACCCCGCCCAGAAAACAGCAGGAACTAGCATTGTGTGGGAGGGAGGCTAGCAAGGAAGACAATTTCAGTTGGAGGCACTAAAGCTCTCATGTGTTTTATCACTGACGACACACACACACACACACACTTTCAGGCTCCAACACTGTACTACGTGTCCTCTTATGGAGTCTCTCCACACCAGCGTTGAATCATCTCTCTCCTGGCGGATTTACTGGCTCTTCATGGGAAAAGACCCGATAAGATCTGAAAAGTACACCTTTTCCATACAGGGGACGGAAAAAACTCACTTGTCCGTAGTGTTACTCATGAATACAGTACACCCCTCCCCCCCCCCCCCCCCCAAAAAAAAAAAACCTCGCAGTTATCTGCTCGCAAAGAATTACAATGTATCTCAAATAATACGGTTTCTGTTTGCATTGAAATGGCAGCGAATGGACGACACACACTTATGGAGTAGTGGGGGTGGCTTTCTGACCACCCCCACAGTCTCACATCCACTTCCAATACCATCTCGGAGTGGTTGAGGCAAGACGGCAAAGAGAAAGAGAGAGAGAGGTAGCACCGGAGTGGTTCCTTTGCCAGGGGGGTCTTTGTTTGCTAATGTAGGTCTCCACTCAGTAGCTGCCCTGGTTCTGAGACCGGCCTGTACAGCACATGGCCTGGGGAGGTGGGGGGGGAGGGGGGGGGGGGGGGGGGGGGGGGAGAGAGGGGGGGGGGGCATCGGCAGTGAAATGAAACCGAGATGGAGGCAGGCCGCTGCGAAGGGGGAAGAGAGGATGAGAAGAGCGGGAGATGCTAATATGTAGCCCGTAGCCCGCTGGAACATCACCATCAATAGTGCAGCTGTAGGACCGAGCGTCTCGTTAGCTTCCCTCCCCCGAACAGCATGAGGAAAAACGCGCTGTCATCCAGGGGGCCACGCTTCATTGACATTTACTTGTTTACATGCGCGTGGCAATTACTGTAATTGAACTCCGTCTCAGAACTCTGCAGCTTATCATCTGGAGCCGTAGCGTAGCCGGAAAAGTCCAGGAGATTGTTAGCGTGGTGTCTTTTACAGAGACGTATTTAAGTGGACGGATTCTGTCCTGGGAATCCCTCAGATGTGCATTCCACCGAGGTTTAAGCATCGCCCCTCTCCCTGTTTCCATAAGAGGAAAGGAGTTGGAGGTCCTAACTAGGACTTGGCTGCAAAGCTCAAGATATGAGTCTCAGACTAGAGTCCTCTGCAGGGCTCATTGTTTTGCTATGTAGTTCAGTCCATGGCCTCTCTCTCATTATATGACTCTGCTCATGATGCACCAGGAGATCTTCCTGAAAGCTTGCAGCTGCAATAACAAGACAGGGGAAGAAAGTCGTCCACCTTTACTGTGCTCCACTGCAGCTCCAGCCCTTAGTTCCCCACCCCTGGGCCCCAGCCCCTGGGCCTCCACCCCTGGGCCCCAGCCCTGGTTCCCCACCCCTGGGACCTGATATAGGCCCTAATCTGGTTTCTCACATGGTTCCTCATCTAGGCAAATAACCAGATTCCCAACCTGAGTCCTAGCCTGTTCCTCACCTTATCTCCATTGTTAGAACCTCATTCTCTCCCACTATCTACCTAATAACTCTATAGCAGTTCAAACAAGGCCAGGCCACGATGGAACCAGCTGTTTCATGGCTTACATAAGCAGGCCTATTGATTGATTGGACTGTCAGTGTTTCTTTTTCAAGAGGGAGTGTCGATAACTGTAACTGTAACCGTCTGTTGATGCTTGGCTGGATCTGACTATCAGGTTACACCGATAGACAAATCAAGAGCGCATCGAACTGAGCTGACAGGAATAATATGGACTTGAATGAACTGTGTTGAACCTCGGAAGAGTGAACTGTCAACACCAAAACAGCGTGGTGAATTTCAGTTCCAAACAAGCGCCAAAAGAACTGCAATTTCCACCCCCTGGAGGACAAATAAAGGTTCATCTAATCGAATCTAAAGTCGTCGGAAAGTGAAGGATAAACGCTTATGTCTGCTGCTCCATAACAACTCCGTTTTAAGATTCCCCCCCCCCCCATCACCGTTTCCAGCAGATTGCAGCAGAAGCCACGTTGAGCTTCAGAAACTGCTCCGCGGCTCAGTTGGATGAGCTAATTCAGATTGAGATTCTTAGCCGTTTAATGGGCATCATTCCCCCCCCCTCCCACTTCCCCCCCCACCAGTCTGTGGTCTTGTGATTGGATTGTTTCCTTCGCGACACGCACGAGACATGAAACGCCATCGCCTCCCCGCCGAGGACGTCCCTTCAAGGAAGCAGATTTGGACGGCCGAGAGTCCAGATTCGACAGGAAATTGTCGGTTTAGGCGGAGGCAGATTAAGGGATCTCGTGCCCTCCTGGTGCCCAAGAGAGGGCTCTCCTTGTGACCCGTGGAGGATTTAGACACGCTGAACTCCGCTCACGCTCTTTCCCAGACCGAACGGCCTCGCTCTGGGGAGAGCGGGGGCAGCCATCCCACAGAGATCTGGGCCTGCACCCAGAGGAATGGAGCTTTGGGTGAACTTCTGACTTCTCGACTCACACATCTGGGTTACGTTTGTTACCGAGCTGAAATACAAGAATGTAACCGAGATCCCACTTTGTAAGTTGCCTTGAAGAGGCAATAACCTTTTGGATAATACCAATTCTTTTTAATCTCCATCTGTCGTACGAGAGCGGTTGTTTATGTAAAGGAAGCCTGCGGTGTGGCACAGTGAGAAATGTACATGTGCTTATTTTGATATCTCAGGAGAGAGTCTGTTTTGGTTTAGCTTCCCTCTTGATGTCTCTGTCTTACTTGTCTCTTTGCCTTTGTCTCTCCCTCTCCTCTTTCTCTCCAGCCTCTCGGTCAATGTCTAACGCCTCTCTTTTATCTTCTCTTTCCCAGGACATTGTGAGTGCTACTAAAGATGTCCGATAGTGTCGATATTGAAGAGAAACCACCGGCCCCCCCCTTGAGAATGAACAGTAGTTCCCGAGACTCTTCGCTGTTGAATCACGCCTCCAAACCGCTCCCAATGGCTCCCGAAGAGAAGAACAAGAAAGTCCGCCTGCGCTCCATCTTCCCTGGGGGAGACAAAAGTGAGTACGCGCCTCCGCGTCACCCCTCCACGCAGAACCTGGAGAACAGATGGAACCTGAACAGAATAGGCTCTCTGACTCTAGAATACCACTGTGTAAGTCTAGAATACCACCCTATAGGCCTAGAATACCACCCTATAGGTCTAGAATGCCACCCTATAGGCCTAGAATACCACCCTATAGATCTAGAATACCACCCTATAGATCTAGAATACCACCCTATAGGTCTAGAATACCACCCTATAGGTCTAGAATACCGCCCTATAGGCCTAGAATACCACCCTATAGATCTAGAATACCACCCTATAGATCTAGAATACCACCCTATAGGTCTAGAATACCACCCTATAGGTCTAGAATCCCACTGTATAAGCCTAGGATACCATCCTATAGGTCTAGAATACCACCCTATAGGTCTAGAATACCACCCTATAGATCTAGAATACCACCCTATAGGTCTAGAATACCACCTTATAGGTCTAGAATACCACCCTATAGGTCTAGAATACCACCCTATAGGTCTAGAATACCATCCGCTTTGTGACCGCTTCTTGTCTGTGAAAGGTGCTATATAAATAAACTTTACTTACTTACGCTGTATGGCTCCACTAACAACATCAGACTGTTTGATCAGTGTGACACCTCATGACTCCTTATCTCCTCTTTTGTTTACCTCCAACAGCAAACAAGAAGAAGGAGAAGGAACGTCCAGAGATATCCCTGCCCTCCGACTTCGAGCACACTATCCACGTGGGCTTTGATGCTGTCACAGGAGAGTTCACTGTCAGTATACCCACTCATTCACCTCCGGGGCGCATCTTCACTCAGACCTGGCCTTGGGCTGCTGTTGACCGTCGGCTTTGATCCCTCTGACCCCCAGGGCATTCCAGAGCAGTGGGCGAGACTCCTCCAGACCTCCAACATCACCAAGTTGGAGCAGAAGAAGAACCCGCAGGCCGTGCTGGATGTGCTCAAGTTCTACGACTCCAAAGAGACCGTCAACAATCAGAAGTACATGAGCTTCACCTCCGGAGGTACGCACAGCGGGGCCAGGAGGCCACGGCAATCGACGCACATCGTTACAGTGTTCCGTCGTAGAACCTGACGATATCCTGACACAGATCTGTAAGGACATACTCTGTGAAAGTTTACTTGATGATCCCTTTCCATTTCAGACAAATCAGCACATGGATACATTGCAGCCAACACTCTGGTAAGTCCATATTCACTTCGAACCGCCTTTTAATAAGTCCTCATTCATCAATTAGTAGTCAGATTGAGAAGAGCTGCTTTCTTAAATAACGCAAATGGTAATCATACGGTTGGACATGCAGCAAAGTTAACTTGAAAACGAACGTCGCTCGCTGTCTAAATCGATCTTATTCGAAAGCTTTCACCTTTACATAGAAAGGACATTTCTGTGCATCATGCAGTGTCCATCATACACAGGAAGTGCTGTGATGGCGTTTTTATAGCTTTTACCTGCAGCACACCAGTAGAGTGTTTTCAAGAAGGTCTGAATAATCAATTAGTAGAGAGCGTCTGTTGGGATCTCTCTCTCTCTCTCTCTCTCTGGTTCTTCTGGACTGTACGATGAGTTAGAATCTAGACTGGGTGTTCAGTCATCGTGACCGCTGAACTCGCATGACTAGATGACCTTTTCAAAGCGTTCCCTTGTAAATGAGCTTAGTGACTACTCTCCGACCCACAGTGATTCATAGCATTGTTCAAGTTCAGAACATCCTATTACAGATATTACAGTGTTGAACTTCATTGCTCGGACATTGATCCCATCAGGACAGGGGTTAAGTAGTTAGTCTTGATACAATCATTCCTTTAGCAGACGCTTTTATCCAAAGCGTTACAGGTGATTCAATTTTTATGTTATCATTTAGCATATGGTAATTGGACAGGTAAGTGACTTTAGATAAGATATGAAGTCACCAGCTTGTGCCTTGAAGTGAGGGGACAGTAAAAGACAGAGGCTTTGAAAGGTTTATTTTATGTTGTTTTTATTTCTGACATCTTGGCTTCGCCTGAAACGCTCTTTGTGTTTTCTGTCAGGAGTTTGCTGGGCTGAGTCGACGGTTTTTGCCCTCGTTGCTGCTCCTTAACAGAGCTCAAAGAGTCCTTAAAAGTTCAGTTTGGTCCGTTTTGTTTTGGTCGCTCACAGTTCTGTTAGCAAAACGGTCTTTTCTACTGTGGCTCTTAGAACTTGCTGGCTGTGACACACATGTGCCCGGACACACACACACACACACAATGTGTTAAAAGCCATACAGACTTGACTCTGAGAGTCTAAGCCTCACCTCAAGCTCTCAGTCGACCAACCTTGGCAATAAACCCACCAGATAAAAGCCAAGGTTAAGTCTCAACATACCTCTCCTCAGCAGTTCTTCACACGCAAACTCTGCTCTGAATTGTGTAGGTCCCTCAATGTTCCATCATTCAACAACAAGAGGGGCTCGTAGTACAGCCAAACTTGAATTTTTTCGGATTCTGTGACCATACTGCAGTGATCCCCTTGCATTCTCCACGTCAACAGCAAGGTCAGGCCATCTGCGATGGCTCCTCCCGGCACGGTCGGGTCTTTTTTCTAAGAAGGCCCTCCTTACCCATCATGCATCTGTCCTCAGACGACATTGCACGCAGGGAGTTCTGAGGCGCGCGAAGGCAGGACGATGACAGTGCCAGAAGCCGCCCCCCCCCCCCCATCCCGTAGCATCAGTCATCAGTCCTCTGCTCCGGCCCCCCCCCCATCCCCCGCCTCACCCCCCCCTCCCCCTCCCACCCCCATCTCCCCTCCTCCAGCCCCCATGTGCTCTGAACTGTTGTGCAGGTTCATGTTTGAGTAAAACCCTCCCGTTTTCAACCTCCACATTCAGAACCGACTGCTGTCGTCTGGGCCTCCGGTCAGCCTTAGAACCTGCAGCGCGTTATTTGACAAGGTAACTCCTCCATATTATTTTCCACACTGCTGTCGCTGCCGCTAAATTGGAAGCGTTTGATACGCTGGTCTTGTTGATGCTCGATCCGATTGGCTGTCCCTGCACTGCTGCAGGTTGGATGGGAAGGGACCTCTACTTCCCATCCGCTAAATGTTTGATTTGAAAGATTTTCGCGACATCATCACTCTCTGTATTGCACATTTGACTGGGGGGGGGATATGATTGGGTGGGATTAACTTCCAAATTACAGAAGGAAAATCCCAGATCCTTAAACAGGCCCGTCCTTCTAACGACAAGGCAGGGGGAACGTACCAAAAAAGGGTTGTGATGATTGTCAATTTCCTGCATGCATGACGCCATATTCCTCACCCCGTTACTGACCCACACGGCCAGTATGTGCTAAACTCCATCGGCCCTCCAGATAACCGCATGGCTCTGGAAAACCCCCAACTACAAGCAACCCTTCCGTACTCTGAGCCTTTGCATGGCTGACTGGGGGGGCTAGCGATACCCCCCACCCCAGACCCAGCCAGCTGGCCACCGCTCAGACCTGCTGCCTTATCGAAGCACATCTGGTTAATCATGACATCATAGTCCGACCTGCCAAGACTCTGGAAGCGGAGTAGTTATTTTCTTGTTTCCGTTGAGGCGATCCGCGAGCCCCAGTAGACCCCAGACGCAGCCATCTTCTCAACCCCTTAGGACGGAGCTCATCGCTGGTCTCAGACCCTGGTACTGCTGTTAAAACAAAGCACCCAAACTCCATCAGTCCGTTTCCTGAATCCACCAGGAACCTGCAGTAGGTGTCACATAAGACAGTTACGGGATCCATGCGCAGTTTTTCGGAATATCAGGGGTTATGATGCAGCGGGAAGCGATAAGGTCGTATCGTGGCAACGGGGCGAACTACATTTCACGTCTTGGGCAGTTGTCTGAGGCGACGTTGTAGATAAACTGTAGCATGTGCTCTCGCTCTCAGCTGTGAGGTTTCTCCTGTGAAATTCCTCGCTCCCCGGCCAGAGCACTCCCTAAATAAAGTATGCCGTATCGAGTGACAACACACACTGGGCCCGCTCCGCTCTGGCACAGCTAACCTGGAGCACAGTCCCCCTTTCACAGACTGCTGAACCGTCTCCTGTTCCTGCTTGTTAGTCCACTAACCTCACTTCATCTCCCTGTGCGCCTCCTTATCCTGCATCCTTAGTCTACTTCGGATTCAACCAAAAGCTTCACGCCTGTTGGTTTCCTCTGTCCTTTTTCAGTAGCGGTTTTCTTTTCAGAAAAGTTATTATGTTGTGTTTTATTCATTTTAAAATGCTGCTTTTTTTAGTGTTTAAAGAACTCTTCTGGTGATTCTCTTGACTGTTTTGATCTTCTGGTAGTTGTTGCGAGAATCAGACTTGTTACTAAATATCAGGTTTATATTCTGCTCATGTCTCATGTTTATCTATAAGCACAATTAAAGGGTACAAGTTTAGGTTTCAGTTTTAGGCCAGGGGTGTCCAATCCTGGTCCTGGAGAGCCACTGTCCTGACAGTTTTAGACGTTTCCCTGCTCCAGCACACCTGATTTGAATGAATAGGTCGTTATCCAGCTCTGTGGAAGCCTCTTAATGACTATTCATTAGAATCAGGTGTGCCGGAGCAGGGAAACATCTAAAACTGTAAAGACTCCCTCCCTCAAGGACCAGGATTGGACACCCCTGGATTAGGCTACTCTAACCATAGTGTAAACACAGTCAAAAACTGCTAGCAGAAGCTGTATTAAACTCAGGCTTAGAGACACCAGGACTGCCTCTCATCCCTGGAGGGTCCTTAATGTGGGTTATTCTAAGTCTTAAGTCTTTCCAGTCTCCACACTCTTCTCAGCCTTGCCTCTGCGGCCTCACGGGGGTTCTCGTTTCCTGGACGACATCGTTTCCTGTTTCCTGAATGTGTTCTGCTCCCCCCAGGGTGCCAAGACCTCGTCATCAGAGCCCCCCATAGCCCCGCCCGTGTCGGAGGAGGAGGACGAGGAGGAGGAAGAGGAAGAGGAGGAGGAGGAGGACGACGACGAGCTGCCACCCGTCATCGCGCCTCGACCCGAGCACACCAAGTCTGTGAGTGTGTGAGCTCGCGATGCTCCAGCGTTCTCTCCCCCCCCCCCTCCCCCCCTGCTGCCCTCTCCTGACGGAGACCCTCTCCTCCCTTCCAGATCTACACTCGCTCCGTCATGGAGCCCACCAAGCCCCCTACCCCCGTGAAGGAGGTCACCACCCCTCCAGAATCGCAGGTCCAGCCTGACAACACGTCCAGCACCCTGTACCGCCACACCGACCGGCAGAGGAAGAAATCCAAAATGACAGATGAGGAGATTCTGGAGCGACTGAGTATGTCTCTTTAAAAGAAAAAAAAAGAAAAAACATGAAGTCCTCTGGATATGACATGAGCCTGAGTCTGTGTATGAGTGCCATGTGCTTCCAGCCTGTCCTGCTTTAAAGCCATTCTGCCACAGTGATTAGTGTGGACTGCTCAATAAGCCTGAGCTTACAGGAAGGCCAAGTGGACCCGCATAGACCGAATGCTTCTCTCTCTGCACTGTCTGTGCCTGTCCCCGTCCAAAAGCACCAGTACTGCTCTGCTGGGATGGACAAACTCCCAGCATGCACCTGGAGCTAGCTCATTTTAGACTTTTGCATGGGCGATGAAGCCAAACTCTAGACTAACCACAAGACTGGACATGTGTGCTTTCTTCTAGGGAGCATTGTGAGTGTCGGGGACCCCAAAAAGAAGTACACTCGCTTTGAGAAAATAGGACAGGGGTAAGTCCACTTCCAGTCCAAATCCATTCAGCGGTTCAATGGCTGTTATTGGAGCAGAGCAGGCAGCCAGCGCTGGAGAAAGAGAAGGTCCTTCTGCAGAGGCCAGAGACAGACAGAGGGAGAGGGGAGGAGGAATGTTTGAAGAGTGGGGAGAGAAAAGAGAAGTAGAGAGGAAATGAGAACTTTATCCTGGCGTGGCCGCGCGCCAGATTAGCTCAGGCCCTCTCCCTCTTCACCTCTTTATCTCCGTCTTTTTCTCTCGCTCTCTCTCAATCTCTTTCGGTCTCGCTCGGTAGGGGGAGATTAGCCTTGACATCTCGTCTCCACACCACCTAAGACTTCAGCCGGGGCCGGTATCAGAAGCCCGCAGTCTGTTTCTCACACCAGAAGGAACTCCTTGATCGAAGGCAATCCTCGATGCCTGGGAAAACCGAACCTACTGGATAGCTCCATCCCTATACTGCTTTATCCTTTTCAAGCCCTCCCTGCTATTGACCCGTAAGGGTTCTGTTGCTAGACTCCTGATATCCAGGACCCTGCTAGACACCGTCTGTTACCTCTGCGGGGCTGTGGAGAAGCTCCCACAGCCTGCGGGTCTGTATGGACGCGGCTCTCCCCGCCTCCCCCTACAGTCAACCTGACAGGTATCAGTGGCCGGGCCTGTTTCATCCAGCGCTGACCGCATCAAACAGGAGCGCCGCTTCATTATTTATGGCCTCCGACAATACAGGAGTGTAGTCTGACATTCCAGGCGGGTGAGGGGGGGGGAGGAGGAGGAGGAGGAGAAAGAAAGAAAGAAAGAAAGAGAAAAGGAGGAAGGCAGAATGGAAAGGATGTTAAAGAAAGAGACTGGTAGAAAGTAGTAAAGGAAGTGTGGCCCGAGGATTATCTGTTACATAGATTGTCACGGTCATTTACACAGGTTTTGATGGTACCAAGGCAAAACTCCTGGTTGAAGGTCTGCCTCTGGATGGACAGATACTAAACGGAGTATCTTTAGAGTATTGAACGGTAGGCGGAGAGCTGGCATGTCCTGGTCCTGGTTAAGGTCTTTCTTGGAACTGGTCTTGAAATGGGAGTACGAATATAAACAAAGTGTCCTTCAGTCAGGTAGAAATATGACACGGGTCCTCTGAGGTAGCTCTGACTGCAGCCCAGTGGTGTGATCGGTGTCTGCTGTCACCAGGGGTAGAGAAGGGGGGGGGAGAGCGTCACCAGGGCCATGCTGTGCCTGCCAACGCTCCTCCAGTATTAGGTGGCAGAGAGAGAGGGGGGGGGGAGAGAGGATGGGAGGGAGGGATAGAGAGAGTAGATGGGAAAGAGGGAGCAAGAGAGAGAGAAAGGATGGGAGGAAGGGAGAGAGAGAGAGAGAAAGAGAGATAGAGAAAGCAAGTCGTCCTAGATCAGGCCCACAGGCCTCAGTACCCTCGACAGAGTTGCCACAACTGATTATGATAAGATTCAATTTAATCTGCATTCATCATACGAAACAAATATGCAGGGGCTCCTTTAGAGGGCATCTGCTGCAGCCACGAAGGGCGAGTATTCAGCTTGTTACAGCGGACCAGGAAGATAAACGTCATACAGACCTCGTGCCAACACAAACAGCTTGAAAACCTGCCGGTCTTAAATATCCTGTAAGGGTACGGCTGTAACCTCTGCAGGATCGGAGGAAACAAAGGTCACGTCATTAACAGTTTTATTGCTCCCATTACACACAGCAAGAGCAGAAACTCAGAGATGTCAACTGCCCCCCCCCCCCCCCCCCCCCCCCCCCCCCACAACAACAACTGGGGTCTGTGGTCAAGATCGCCCTCTAGTGGTTACATGACAGGCTCTCACAATGACTTCTCTAAGACCAAAAAAACAACTTGTTATCGCAGTGTAAACATTTAGCAAGATTATTCACCATGCAAGATTAGAACAAGGTTTGGTATTGTTACATTTGTCTGTTTTCAGTGTGGAATGAAGGTTGTTTTTTTTCTTCTTGTTTCCTCAGGGCCTCTGGGACTGTGTACACAGCCATTGACATTGCGACTGGCCAGGAAGTAAGTTGACTTATGGCGCTTTTCCACCGCATGAAATCAGCTCTCCTCGCCTCGCCCCTACTCGCATTTTTTGCGTTTCCACCGCAGTTCCATGGTACCTGGTACTTTTTTTACCTGGCTAGCGGGTACTTTTTTGGTACCTTCTTGCTCTAGGTACCAGGCGATCTTAAGTCGAGCTAAAAGGTGACGTCGGCAGACGGCCGGCCATTGATTGGCCAGAAAGTGTGACGAAGTCACGAGAGCGACTTAAAGCAACAGCGCCGCAGCTAATACTTATTACTATCAGATACAGTCCATTACACCAACAGTCTACAAGCTTTTTAAAAGTCAGATAAGTTACAAAAGACTAGTTCGTCAACATGGCTAAAATTATAATGTGGGTTCTGTCCACTTGTGGGTTGCGTTGGTGTTATTTACGTCGCGTACAAAAAGACGTCAGGGCCTACGTCACGCCCCTTTCGCCGAGTACTTTTTGAGGTACAGATTGCGGTGGAAAACCACCCCACGGGTTCAGGAGTTTACTACAAACCGAGTATAGTCGGGTAGAGTCGTGCTACATTTGCGGTGGAAAAGCGCCATTAGCTTCCTGTAGTACAATATCTACATGCATGTGCATGTCAGTCTCTCCGGAATCGCTGTTCCCATGTCCTGTGCCCAGCTCGCTGATGTCTAACATCTCTGATGTGATCTCACGCTGGTGTCTAACAGATTAACAAACATAGAATTCACTGTGGCAGAAATGAGCAAACATAGAACAGAAATGAGCAAACAGAACATATATGTGTCATACTAATAAACACGCTGGTGTCTAACATCGCTGGTGTCTAACATCGCTGGTGTCTAACATCGCCGGTGTCTAACATCGCCGGTGTCTAACATCGCCGGTGTCTAACATCGCCGGTGTCTAACATCGCCGGTGTCTAACATCGCCGGTGTCTAACATCGCCGGTGTCTAACATCGCCGGTGTCTAACATCGCCGGTGTCTAACATCGCCGGTGTCTAACATCGCCGGTGTCTAACATCGCCGGTGTCTAACATCGCCGGTGTCTAACATCGCCGGTGTCTAACATCGCCGGTGTCTAACATCGCCGGTGTCTAACGCTGCCGTCACTCTCTGCCTCCTTCCTCAGGTGGCCATAAAGCAGATGAACTTGCAGCAGCAGCCTAAAAAGGAGCTCATCATCAATGAGATCCTGGTGATGAGGGAAAACAAGAACCCCAACATAGTCAACTACCTGGACAGGTGAGCTCTTACCTGACGTGAAGTCAGCCGCACATATGCCGCTCGTCATCTTCCCATTCCCTAATTCTTCCATGTTCCTGTCTTCCTCTCTCCTCCGTTCTGCCCCTGTCCCCCCCCCCCCCCTCCTCAGTTACCTGGTAGGGGACGAGCTGTGGGTGGTGATGGAGTATTTGGCCGGAGGTTCTCTGACCGACGTGGTGACCGAGACCTGCATGGACGAGGGCCAGATCGCCGCCGTGTGCAGGGAGGTGAGGACCGAGGCCTCTCAGGGCCCCCCCACACCCCCCAACACCTCACAGGCCCGGGTGACAAGAGACACCCAGAGATCCCGAGGTTGGGCGGTGTCCGTGTTTAAGATGCGTCCCCTTCGCCCCCCCCCCCCCCCCCCCCCCCCTTGTCTCCGCAGTGTCTGCAGGCTCTGGACTTCCTCCACTCCAACCAGGTGATCCACCGAGACATCAAGAGCGACAACATCCTGCTGGGGATGGACGGATCCGTCAAGCTGAGTGAGTCACCAGCAGGGGGCAGGCTGGGGGGGGGGGAGTCCACAGTGTGTCAGGGGTTGGAAGGGGGACGGGTAGCAAGGACAGATGATCTGACCTAGTTCTCCTTCCTGCAGCGGACTTTGGCTTCTGCGCCCAGATCACCCCGGAGCAGAACAAGCGCAGCACCATGGTGGGAACGCCCTACTGGATGGCCCCAGAGGTGGTGACCCGCAAGGCCTACGGGCCCAAGGTGGACATCTGGTCCCTGGGTATAATGGCTATAGAGATGGTGGAGGGAGAACCTCCATACCTCAACGAGAACCCCCTCAGGGTAAGACTAAGAAAACTCCTTTACAACAGACCTTAAGTTTCTCTCCCATCATGCAAGATGATGTTATGAATGCTTCTTAGGCTGCTATGCTCAGTGACCGATGCTCTTTGTAAAACCTCTCTCTTGTAAGTCGCTTTGGATAAAAGCGTCTGCTAAATGAATAAATGTAAATGTAATGTGAATGAATGTTTTGTTGCTTCTCGCAGAAGTTATCGGGGGTCATTTTCGATCAAACGAACCATCCGAATCATTCTAAGAGATCCTGTGGAACCATCATTGGAACCATCATGTGGAACCATCATGTGGAACCATCACGTTTCTCTGAATGATCGTTATATCTTGAAGTCCTGTGACCTCACTTCCTTTCCCCTCCTCAGGCTCTGTACCTGATCGCCACTAACGGCACCCCGGAGCTCCAGAACCCAGAGAGGCTGTCGTCTGTGTTCAGGGACTTCCTCAACCGCTGCCTGGAGATGGATGTGGACCGCAGAGGCGCAGCCAAGGAGCTGCTGCAGGTACGGGTCACATCCAACCACAACCGCAACCCAGACACGACCGCTCTGCATCCACCATCTTGGTAACTCTTGACGATTCTCCTCCTCTCTCCCGCAGCATTCCTTTCTGAAGTTAGCCAAGCCCCTCTCCAGTCTGACCCCCCTGATTGTAGCAGCGAAGGAAGCCATAAAGAACAGCAGCCGCTAGGGGGCGCCGCCTGCCCGCACACACGGCCCTGTCTCCCCGGTGTGTGGGGGCCGAGCGACGGGTCAAAGCTCCAGGACGGACACCTGCCTCGCGCTGAGGACCGACAAGCCCCCATCCAAGCGGGAGCCCGCCCCACCTCCTCCTCCTGTCCTCCTGCCTGGACTCACGGAGCAGTTAGGCAAGAAATTCTCGAAGGACGCACCTCACCGTCACCTGACCGGGTGTGTGCGCGGTTCACGAAGATGATTGAAAAAAAAAAGACAAAGGAAAATTTGAGAATTTCTTTCTTCAGGAAGTGACAGAGCAAGAGAGAGCAGCAGGGAGAAGAGCAGCATTAGGCGCTCGTATTTTCTTCCCCGCCCAGCTTGTCTCTCTTCTCCTTCCGGACCCTTCTTGAAGACACCACCAGGCCGCACCTGCAGTGATCAAAAGACATGAGACTCTGGGCCTGTTGAACCACCTGCATGACTATGGCTCTGTATAACCAATCCACTCATCCTTTGCAGACGATCCTGTGTGTGTGTGTGTGTGTGTGTGTGTGTGCGTTTATTATTAAAAAAAAATTTGGGGGGGGGGGTATTAATATAAGAAAAGTAGGAATGTAAAGAGGTAGCGAATATCCTTCACGGCCATGTGGCTTTTGCGTTGCTGGTCGGAAGTTTCCGGATAGCGTGCGAGTAAGAGGTTGACGGAGATTGGCTGCACCGGGGCTGCAGTGCAGTTAACCAATCACCACTGCCTTTCTGGCGGAGCTCTACTCTAGGAGTGAACATTCAAGTACAAGTAAATACTTAGAGGTCCAATTTTGAAGAGCAGTTTTTCATCGTTAAGTTTAGAAAACCAAGCCCATGTCTCGTAATAGGCATCATCGAAGACATCAGGTTAGCTAGTAATGAACCATGTTTGTATTCAGACAGTTGACATGGAGGGGATGTAGATCAGCTCGTTGTGTTAGTGGGATTGTTAGATAAGGGTTGTCGGCCAACAACGTTCTAGGAAGATGTCGTGCGTTTGTTTTCTCTGTCAGTGTTTGCCAATATCACCACTTGTTTTACATCGGAGCCTTACTTTCGCATGTTTTTATCGGAGACCTGTCTGTGCGTCCGTGGCAGATTCCATTTAGGGTTTCGTGTGTTAACTCATCCGTTCAAAGGAGCGCGCGAGTTCTTGAGCGATACCGCAAATGCCCCTGAAGCTCAGTCCATGCGGGGTGTACAGTTAACTTAATAGGGTGTTACTCCGTCAGCATCCCCCCTCCCTCCCCCCCAGCAGAATATGCTGCTTCCATCGATGCTGCGGTGTCTACATGTCGCTAAAACTGTGTTTTTTCCTGTGCTGTGTGTGTTTGGGAATATGTTCGAATTCGTTCTACGTGTGTGTGTGTTCCTGTGAGTTTTGGGGATGTTTGGACGAGCTGGTGGAAAGGTGGCTTTATAAATAATTTGCCCAGGGTTAGGTTTTTAAATCACTGAGTGCCATTTTATGATTGTAACTCGTCTTAAAGACAATTGAAAACCATACACACTCGAGAGGAAAGCTTCTCTTTTCACTCTCCGCCTGTCTGCCCATATCAAAAAATAGTTAGAAAAATATACATATATATATATTTCTTTAGTTCTTTCTTTGTCTCCCTCCTTCTAGTTTTCTATCTAGTTCCCCCCCCCCCCCCCCCCTCTCTTTTTTTCTCTCTGTATATAAGTGTGTCTAAATGACTGTATTTCATAGATTCGCTCATCATCGTCATGCTTATCCCTGTGATGTTCTCTTCTCCTGGTTCATGTTGCCACATGAAACCAGGGTCAGAGAGACGTGAGCAGGAGAGACAAGCGGTCCCTGTGTCGGATGTAACGGAGTGTCTGAGCTGGCAGTTCCCCATGGTCTCTGGTCGTCCTGTTGTGTTGCTGACTGCTGACATCGTGAACCCATCCACTGGTTAAACTCCGGAACTCTCCGTTCCTATCCCCTGGTAGATGGCGTGTCTGCATGTCTGAATGAACGTACGGTGTGGGTTGTGTTATTGATTTGAATCGTGTGTAGGGTGTGAGTGTGTGTGTGTGGTGTGTGTTTATTCTTTGATGGCGTGCGTGCAGGTGTGAGTGTGTGCTTGAGTGTGTGTTTATGTGTGTGTGTAAGGCAGAGAGCTACCTCAGTCTGCACTAAATGCCTCACTCCTGTTTTCCAGCTTGACTGAAAGGTATAGGCTAGCAAGCAGCTCAGTTATACGCTCTTCATGTTACCATGCAGGGTGGAAGGCAGACTGGGATTGTCCACTTCAAGCAGGATGTGACAGACTTCATGCATGGGAATATGTTATTTCATCTCCAAATAGCTAACATTGTTAGGATATGTGTGTATGTATGTAAATATGAAAAAATGCCCTTTTTTTCCAGAAATGCTTAACTTAAATGACCATATTCAGGTTGCTCTATGGTACAGTATGTATTTGTAAATGTTTTGCACCCTGAAATACGGAAAAAGAAATGGGATCGCTGTCTCCTAACCTCTGGATCAAACTCTCCTGTCTGGGATGATCAGACACTCGTCCCTCTGGACAGAGTCAGTGAATGCAGCCCTCTGTGTCCAGGCTGGTCAGTCTGCCCTGAGCACACCGGCTGTGCCCCCCCCCTCCTCCCCCAGATCCTCCCTGCAGGTCTGGTCCAGGGTCCAGGCCCTGGGTCTGAGGGCCTCTCCGTGTACAGGCCTCAACTGAACTATGAGCACAAACTCTGGGACAGCCACAGCTCGCTGGCTGGCTGGCTCCCCCCTCCCTGTCCCCCCCTCCTCTCTTCTGAATGTGTAAACCTGTACAAGTGGTGTGAAAATTCCTCTATTAATGTGTATCAAGAGAACATGGAAGAAAGACAAAAAAATCGTTTCTTTTTTAATTATTACTATAATTATTATTATTATTAACTGGGTTTGTAAACTGCTGAACCATCTTTGGACGGTCAGCAGTGCTTCCCCATCTCTGGAAAAGGAGGAGGTAAATGCGACGGGGATGAAATGACTGTTTTGGATACGCTATTTTTAATTGTGGTTGAAGCAATAGACTTTTTGAACTATGAATTGTGCATGGCTGTGTCTTGAGTGTAAAACAACAAACAAACAAAAAAACGGCAGTTTGGAAACTGGACTGAAATAATAATAAAAAATTAAAAAGGAGCAGTGTTTTCACTAAGTAGGCTGTTAGACAGTACTGTGTTCATTTTCAAGAGATATGAAGGGTTTGGCGTATAATTTATTTTCTCCCTCTCTTCAAAGAACGCCATGAAGTCCAGCAGCCTCTAGGGGACGCTGTGTACCCACACAAGCTTGGAACTTGAATCATTTTAATTCAACAGCAACAGTCCATGGAAACCCTTTTAAATCATATTAACGTAGTATAAATCGCGTTTTTACATCTATGCAACCTTACTACAAAAATATGTTTAGTGCTGAAACATGTACTGTGAATAGCACAAATTATTACCATCATAGGATCATTGTTGATTACAGTGTGATATATTTAATAATGTTCGGAGATAAGAATTATTGTTACAGTTATCAGGATATTTTATTGCATACAAGACATTGTGAAAATAATGACTGTCGTAAATACTTCTTCCTGGAATGTGTTAATGCAGGCAGTGAGGCATTTGAAACATGATTCTAACACATCAGGTATTTTTACATATCACAGGAACATAGACATAATTTAAAACGTTGTCTTTTTATCATATATTAAAAAAGCTAAAATTGATAGCCATACTCAGTATACTATGCAATCCAGATAGCACAAAAGTGCATCATCGGTCGGTCACCGGCAACAGCAGTCTTTGTGGTTACATGTTAAGTTCGGTGGTCATGGTGGTAGATTTCCATATTGTAGTGATGAATCCATGTTTTGTTGGTTTCAAGAACTGTGCCAATGACTTCCTGGTCAGCTGACCACAGTGTGAGGTCACAGGTCAGTGAGCTTGGAGGCTGTGGCTATACGCAGGCTGATGGAGCCAGGCATCTCCTCAGCCATCTTCCGGCCTCTTTTCCTCAGCTGGAGCTTCTGGGGGGCGGTGGAATCTGTGACTGACCCTGTCAGAACCACCTGGCCCAGGAACTGATCCTGAACGGCATTGCTGTTCCACACCTGGACAGAGAGATCAGCAGGTCAGCGTTATCAACAGCTGCTGCAGACTCAACCTCACTTATCAACCGATAAGTCAATGCATACATGCGGAAGATCTCACCTCCACTGTGATTGGCTTGCTGGGTTTCTTCCTGTAGAAGATGGCGCTGGTCTTGAACTTGGGCTCCAGGGTGTCCTTCTGAACGATAGACTGCACCGAGGAACCCTCACAGGAGATGACCACATAGGGATCTGCACCTGGAGTGGACGAGGTGTCGGACGGAGACGAAAACATAGACTTCTGTCACACAAGAGCGCCGGCAAGTGGAACAAACGCGTCGATGATCTGTGGTCGAGCATTATTATTATGATGATTTAGTTTGTTAGTCGGTTAGTCTCCTACCTCCTGTGCTGTCTTGGTTCTCCAGTCCCTCGGCTTTGTGGATGTAGACGTGGGACACAGCTTGAGGGTAGCCCAGGAACGGACTCCAGCACTTTATCTTTGGTTTGTCCTCAGTCAGCTCTCTGCGAGGGTGGTAGGGGGGTGAGGTGGGGGGTGAGAGAAGGCATGAGTAAGGGTTGTGGTGGTGGTGGTGTGGGGGGGGGGGGGGGGGGGGGGCGGTGAGGACAGGCGTGAAAGAGGGACACAACACAAGCACAACGAGGGAGGGCCAACAATGGAAAGATAAGTGGAGCTGGTGAGAAAACATAATAATAATAAATATCCATTAAGTAGATGCTTTTATTCAGAGCGACTTATGTGAGGTGTACCCCAAGTACAGGGGACATTCTCCCTGATACAATTACGGGTGAAGTGCCTTGCCCAAGGACACAACGTCACGTAGCCACAGCCGAGAATCGAACTCACAACCTTCCAATCATAAGCCCTTAACACCTTAACTGCTGAGCCGCACGACTCCATAAAGGATTCGACAGCATTTATCAGCATCATCAGCATTCTTCAGCACATCAAAACACGTTGTCTAGTACCTGCATCCTGAGTCTGTGTCCGTGAAAACACGCAGCATGTACTCTCCCAGTGTGTCCGGCTTAAAGGTGGAGGGGATGATGACGTATCGACCCTTGGTCAGAATGCACCTCCTGAACACTGTCCGAGCGTTGATGAAGGCTGACGTGTCCACGTTCTGCTGGGTGATGATGTCATGCATGCGGTACTTTCTGTTGAGTTCCACCTAAAAAACAAAAAAACTAAGTGAATAGTTCGTGTTAGGAACATTAAATCATGCTTGAGCAACGTACCTAGTCCTTGACAAATACGTTGGCTTAAATGGTGTTTGTTCAGCTTGTTGATGTCAAATATTAATCACATTATTTGTGTTCTTGTTGAAATGATTATTCCAGGCCCTGCAATGGACTGAAAGGTCTATTCCTTTGAGTAAACATCCACTGACTGATTTGCTGTTTGTCCAACAGGGGAAAAGGGAGATTTCATTGATTTGGTCAAATTCCTTCCTTTCTTACCGAGGGGGCCAAGCCAAGTTGGGGCCCAAAGGACTCCCTAAAATAATCTAACCTTGGAATGACTCCCCCCGCCCCAGACAAGCACCCTGTCTGTAGACGCCTTTGCTGGCCAAGCCTTCCACCCAGACCTGCTGCGGTTCAGTCTGGGTTCAAAGTCTCTGCTGTCCCCCCCTGACCCACCTGGAACAGGGCAAAGCCAACGGTGAGGTTCTCTCCTTGGCCGAACCTCCGGTGGATCTTCATGTCTCTCTGCTGCAGCGAGATCAAGACCTCGTCCATCTCCTTGGTCACGTCAAACATATACTGTAGCAAGAGAACAGAGACACATAATGAAATGTATCACAAAGCCCTGTGGACAACATCATGCTACCGTGACGTCCGGTATACGCACAGTCTTGGGCCGGAGTAAAGCAGGCCTGGAAAGAAAGTTCTCCTGTGTGGAGATAAGAACCCCAGTATTGCGGAACTGGCTGGTACCTGTGGGTTCTGCAGGAAGGTCTGTTTGTGGTTCATGCAGCCACCACAGCGATTCTTCAGTGGCTCCGCGTGTTTTGTCCAGCTGCCTTTATGCACCACCTCGTTCCATGTTTTTTCGATGCTGATCAGCGACGTGTTGATGAGCCGACACACGTCTGTGTCTGTGAAGTACTTACACCAGTCGGCAAACAACATCCTATGAACGCACACACGCACGTACACACGAATCCGCAAATGATTAACGACGCATTCCCGTGAACGTCAGAAACACATTAACCCACAGGAAGATCCAGTCTTTGAGGGCCGCTCTCTGGACAATTTGAGATGTTTCCCTGCTCTAGCACACCTCCACAGAGCTTGATAACGACCCCTTTCATTAGAATCAGGTGTGCTGGAGCAGGGAAACATCTAAAACCTTCAGGACAGCGGCCCTCGAGGACCGAAGTTTGACACCCCTGCATTAACCTGTAATAATTGAATTGAAGTTGTGTTTATGCTCACCAAAACTCCCCATCATCCTTCACTGTGATGCCGAGGTTGTTCCTCTCCAGGCTGCCAACCTTCTCCCATTCTGCCGAGCTGCACAGAGAAGAGATAGGGGAGTTGAAAAGAGAAACGAAAAGGTTCTCCGGACGTAACGCTGATGTCTAGAGACAGGAATGCTGTATCGCTCCTCATCCTCACCCATCGCTCCAGGCTCCATTCCACTCTGTCTTGCCCCAGGGGTTTCTCATGCGGATCAGGGGCACGGTCTCGTTCTTGAAGTAAGCCCAAAGCCCCTCCCCCAAGCGCACCCTCTTCACAGCTGTGACCGAGTAGGCGTGACCTTTCACCAGCCCACAGGCCATCCGTGCCTCGATTTCATGACGATCCGCCTGATCGTGACGACAAGCGGTTAGTCAGGCTGCAGTTTCACCCTGCTGGAATTCTCCACAGGGTGATTAGATTAGATATACTTTATTTATCCCACAACGGGGAAATGTACTTGCTACAGCAGCAGAATAAAAGTAGAAAAGGCAAAAAAATACAGATAATAAATATAATAAATTAAAATACAATAAAAAATAAATCCTGGTAAATAACATGGCAAGGTCCAGTATGGAAGCTTTGGGATTAAACCAACCTTTATGGAGCAGCTGATGATCCCACCTCTGTCGTAGACTTTCAGCAGGTCCTCAAACAGCTTGTCCTGCTTCTCCTGCTCTCTGTGGAACGCCCCCATCTCCAGATCGATGGTCTCCGCCACGGCTCCGCTGAAGTCCACCACGGCGTCCCCTGTGTTTCCTCCGTCCAGAGACTCGTAGCAGCCAGACAGTCTGCGTTCGGAGAGAGGTCAGAGGTCATGAAGGGGTACAGAAAGGACACGACACAGCTGAGATGTTTCCACGATAATAATATTAATAATAATACATTTTATTTGTATAGCGCTTTTCAAGGTACTCAAAGTTGCTTTACAGACAATAAAATCATCATAAGAGTTTCACATTAAAACATAGTAACACTAACTTGGCATAGGCCTTCTCCAGAAGGGCACTCCAGAACTCTTTTTTGACGTTGGAGTGGCAGTAGATGAGTTCTCCATTGATGGTGGGCAGTCGGTCATCCACCACCACATCTGTCCACTCCCCAAACACCCAGAACTGGAAGTGGAAGATTCCAGCATAGCGCTCCGGGTGTTTGGAATCCCACTCCTGTTCCTTCCAATCAGGAATCACCTTCAACACAGCAATGAGCCAGTTATGAGCAGTATGAGGACAACAAATGACTTTTTTTCTCTGAGTTGCAGTCATTCTTGAAGGGAACTAATGAATCAGTTGGTGAAAGGAACTAGCTTAGAGAGGATGGAGGAAGATGACAAAGATAAGACTCACCTTCTGCCAGAGATCTGGCTTGAGAGCCAAGCAGGAACAGGCCGCCACAAACCAGCAGTTACCCACAACTCCCTGGTTCAGGTCGTGGGAGCTGATGCCTTCCACAAACAGGTGAGGATCCTCACTGATCTCCTGGAAAGGAGGAAGAGAAACTTTTTGGTCATACTTTATGAGAACCATGTTTGTTTTTCGCTCTCTTTTTCCTGGTGAATCACAAGGACTGAAGATGAAATATTTGCTGTGTGTCTCACCGCAGGCCTCTTCCACTCCACTCGGCCGGGAGGTGGTTTGCTAAAGAACAGAGACTCGTTGGTCACAGGGAATTCTGGGTCCTCAAACAGCTTCTTGCCATCGAGACAGTCCTTCTTTAGATGAGAGTAGTGCTGGTTTTTGTACTGAGTTACCGAAGAGAACATCTTTTCAACACAACTCAGTCCACTCCTCAAACTGCAAATAGACCAGAGATGAAGACACCGAGTTATTTGCGATTCAGATACAGATTCAGATCACAGAGTCAGAATGGTTACTTTTCCATTGTGATCGTGGATGTCAGAATACGAGTAGACGACAGATGTTGTTTTTTTGGTGAAACACTTCAGCATCGTTCAAGACTTCTGTCTCACAAACTCCCACAGGACATTAAACTGACACAGAAATTCACTAAATTTACTGGAGACATAAATGAACAACTTGTCTGGACAAGAATCTCTTGAGAGTGGCCTGTAAAGACCAATAAAACACACAGTCCCTTGGGAGATGTTGATATTCTAACATCAATGACCAATGGGACTTTTGCCCCGTCACCCTGACCGTTTCAGTTTCCCGATGATCCTTAAACATGACAACTAGTCTGCTTGTCTCTCTGCCAAGATACTTATCCCTTTTGACGTTTCCATGAAAATGACAGGAAAACCAAAATGTATCAAGGGAATTTTCCGCTTCGTAGAGAGCCAACAAGTAATGAAATGCACAACCGAGAAGTGATTGTGTCTCAACAGCACCAATCTCCGGAAATATATTTCAAGAGTTGAGAATATCTGGACCACAGTTAGAGGCAGATCCGAATGAATATTTTCAGGAATCTCTCAGTCCATGACTGTAATCATGTTTGTACTGTCGGCTCAGGGGGTTAACAGGCTAAGCAGTCATGCGATACACCATAGAAACCAAGGAAGAGAGAATATTCAGACTCCTTTCCACTCTGTCCTACTCTGCCTTTTACACCAGACCAGCAGATATATTCTGCCTCTTTTATAGCATATCTACAGGTTTGTCCCATAGCTTCAAAAGGACAAATACATTTCTAAATAGAAACCAACAAATGTCAACTGTACCTGCCTGCCTGTGTTTTGGAAGACACTTTCTTCAAGGTGTGGAAAAGGTGGAAGACAGGAAGAGTCTCTTAAACCTTTTGTACCTGTCTAGCCCCTCCCCCAACATCAAAAACCCGGCTAAGAATAGGGCCGTGCTTTGAGCCACGCCCATGACACAATGCCAGGTGTGTCAGGTTGCTACCGAACACTATTTACACTGTGCCACGTGGTGGACCCACAAAGGAATCAAATATATGGACTGAAAGTGATGGTTTTGATGTAACAGAACTACACTTTATTCTATGCAATGAAGAAACTGTATCAAGGTGTTTGAGGTGTGCATGCAGGTGTGTGTGTGTGTGTGTGGGAGTGTGTCTATTTTCCTGGCTGATGTGGTCAGACAGGTTGTTTCGGTTTCAGGGTAGTTCTTGATCTGTTTCCGTGACTTCATTTGACATTGTCATGCGGTCTACATTACTCACCGCTGATTATAACAGTGTAACGAACGTAATAGCTCGTACCTGTATGCTTACTGTGTTGTTGTGAGTTTTATTGCCTTAGTCCTACAATCAATAACTCACAGGAACCCAATGTTACCTGTAGCTAAAGTCTGACAACATCACAGGAATCCGACACACCTGTACCTACATTGTAAAGTTATTTTGTTACGACCAGTCTGAAATACGGATTTCATGTTGTTACACGATGGTTGTGACAGGGAGCATTCCGTTCTCTCTCGCTCCACAGCGAGAGAACACACGCTCTTATCCTGCTCCTTAAGGCACACTCCTAGATTAAGTCTAAAATGAAAACTACAACTGAATTCTGCCTGCCTTCTCACTCCCGTAGTCGTATGTGTGGGTAATTGCATAGCAGGATAGTGTTTCTTACCTACGGTCTTTCTTAAAGCCTCAGAGGATGTTGCAGTTCTCCACAGGGTTCTCTTAGGTGTTGATTTCTGGGATGACCCAACATCAGCCAGCTGTTTTAATCCTCCTTCCCGTCTGTCTCCTCCCAGTAACGACCCCCAGCATTCCCTGACACTCCACCGAAACAGGATCGACCACTTTCAAAGCATTTCAGTTTGAGTTTCAGATTGAGTTTCGCCCCCAATTGGTCCCCGTCTGTGTAGACACACACTGACGGTGCATTAAACCAGTCTGACTGCCTGTTTCAGGCAAGGGAACGTTTATCACAGGTTGGGCTCTGGTCTCGTTCCATGGGAGTCAGATGAGAGATATGTTCTTCTGCACTCCCTCCCCAGGCTGTCTGGCTGTGCTACAGAAGGTGCAACAGAGTGCAGTCAGCCAAGAGGGGCAGAGAGATAGGAGGGGCGAGCGGGGGGAGTGTGTGTGTGTGGGGGGGGGGGGGCTGGAAAGGTATCTCTCAGGAACTCTTTCTGTGTCTCGGGTTCCCACGCTACTGTCTGCTCTCAGATGGACCCCCACACCACCACCAGTTTCAGTGCTGTAACTACAGAGTTGGTTTGGACCTACCTGACTGAACCTATCCTAAAATAAATCCTCACAGTTAACTAATGTTGTTGGCATGGCTCTTCCCTGTGGAGGACTGGCTCCTACAGAGAGCAAGCCGATGGAAATGTTTCACCCTGTAAGGCTGGACATGTACGTCCTCATCAAAGCTGGACATCGAGCCGATCCCAGATATGCTTACTCTAAAGTGAACATATTGAGATGCGCGCCTTATTTAGTTTAATATTGTAGGAATGGAATCCTTGTCTGTTGTGAAAAGAGTTGTGAGCGGAGGGGGTACTTTGGATTCCCACTCAGACAGAGCCTGTCCAGCAGTCTGTGTCGGAGCCAAGTAGCAAATTAGGGTCAAATCCAGCTGGAGTTAAAAACACAGCCTGAAGAGATCCAC
Organism: Protosalanx chinensis; assembly: GCA_030340685.1. Lineage (NCBI taxonomy): Eukaryota > Metazoa > Chordata > Actinopteri > Osmeriformes > Salangidae > Protosalanx > Protosalanx chinensis. The sequence goes on along the minus strand of CM059338.1, from coordinate 5,270,745 downwards.
CCAACGAAACAGATCAACCAGAACGGGATGAGAGAGGTCGAGGAGGCAAACATAACCCCAGAAAAAAAATTGTGTTTTTTAATAACAAGCGCAATGAAGCTCAGAAGTTGCGTTAGTTTAGCAGTCTTACTTTAGTAAACGGTAGCAACACTGGTGCTTTACAGTCCAGCAGTTCTGGTTTCCATGATTAAGATGTGGTAGTTGTTTAGAAAGGTTGGCTCAGTACTGTGTTGACTCGTGTGGTTTCATATAAAAGCATGACTTTAAACCTGACCGAATACTAAAATGACGTTGAAACTTACTATGACAGTAAACATCTGTCTTGTTGCCCATCAAGTTAATACTATTTCTCCAACAACCGTACTAAAGGTTGTGGCCTCTCGGTTATCCAAGAGGAAAATCACTTAGATTCATATGCTGCTTGTTGTTTCCAACCCCCCACCCCCTCTCTCTCCCTCTCTCTCTCTCTCGTCCTCTCCTGCTTGACTTCTATGGGGTTTTTGTGATCAAAGGCAACAAAGCACTTTTGTACCGGCAGTGTGTCTCACAGAAATGCTATTTTTAGCATTTAGCATTGGTATCTGCCTATGGCCCTGTCGTTTACAGAGAAGAAGACATTGTTGATACTCTGAGAGAGCAGGAGGCTGATTTAACCCACACTTCCTGGAGTCAATGAGACTGAGCAGCATCAGCTGGAGCAGGGACGGATATCTACGTTTAAGTGAGACACTCATGTTTAATATTCTGTGCCATTTTCCTTTCGACACCAACAATCTAGTAAGAGGCGGTGCTCTTGGCAGCCGTGCTCGCACTGTAAATGTTACACCATCTCTGGCAAGTAATTGTGATAATTACTCAGAAGCCAGGCCCCATGATTGTGACCTTGTCATCATGACTAATGTCAAAGTCCTCTTCGTGCACCAGTTGAGATGTGCTCTTATTAAGCGAGTCCATTGGAAAACTGGCTCGCTGGAGCCAAAAACTCATTTTAGACCTCGGAGGGAATATTTCCTGTTAAACAGGACTGATAAGAGTGTTCCCTGCTACTAATCACCTTCAGTCGTGCTCTCAATGTCTGTTAGCAGATGGAAGCCAGGACACGGTTCTCATGGCCAACTCCTGCAGAAGTCCTCTACTTCAGACCATCACATTCCAATGGAGAGGTGCCAAACGAGTCCCTGAAGCCTTCGTGTAGTTCTCAAAATAGCCACCAGGAGGCAGACAAGCCATGCCGAGCTGCCTGTGAATGGTGTCCACCAGCAGGATTTGTTTTTGCCATAACATTATTTAAACATTTTCTAATTAAGCCTTTTATAGCACACAATGTTCGGAAAACGCACGTAAGAAATAACTTATTTTGCGCATAGATAAGCTAAGATATCCATCGTTACCTGGTAGCCCAGAGCGTTAATGAATCATTCACATAGTGAATGTTGTTTGTTTTTGTTTTTATAGGAAGCTAGGACACGGTTTTTTTAATCAGACTTTCGTTTCGGATATCCTCCGTCCTGTATCCCATCATGTCGAGCTCAGAACAGAACCGAACAATGAATATCGTCAGGTTCAAGACTATAAGAAAGAGAACAGGTGAAAGTTTGTCAGCAGCCATTAAGAGTCATCAACCGACTATCATTAGGTAATAAAGATGAAGAATATCAACGAGTTATTGCAAGAACGTTATTTACTGACTGAGCGAAGACCTCTTAACTTCATCTTGAAGGGGTCATCTGCAACAAGGGAGTAGACACAACCCAACAAGGCCCAGTAGAAACTAATCACCATCCAGGCCTGTAAGCAGAACCCAGAGAACCATTTCAAATCATTTCATTCAAAGATTTCGTCGGCCTTACAATGTAATTCATATATTATAATTAATGAAAATATCTCAAATAAAACTATAGCAAAGTCAAGGAATCATTTGGGATTAATAAAGTATCTAATTTGTTCTCTATCATGGTCAAAGCCAGGGGAGGAAGGCTCACCCATAAGATGTCTGTGTAGTACTTGGTGGGAAAGGGAGGTTCTTTGATAACTAAGTGCTGGATCATATCAGCAGAAAGCACAGCCAACTGAAAGATGAACAGCAGCTGGGAGGTGAATGTGAACACTGCTCTCTTAGTCCCTGAGAGGAAGATGGACACCACCCTGTCCATCATCCAGCAGGCTCCCTAAAGACAGAAAACAACCAGATGAACTTTAACAAAATGTCTGACAATCGTCAACAGGTTATGGAGTTACATATATTCACTTGTAAATTACAGTTGAATTTGTCCAGGAATAATTGTTAGTATTACTGTAGCATAATAAGTACATGTTTCATTTATATATTTAAAAAAAGCTTACACGCTTAAACATCATTTAATCTCATCCATGACAGCAGATACCACTTTCCAACTTTCCATTTAAAGAAAAATAGCTCATCACTGTCAGGTCAGGTATGGAACGACAACTAGATTTGAAAAAAAACTGACAAGGGAATTATTTTTTATTGAATTATTGAATTATTATCGGACAACGTCATGAGACACGCAAAAAAATTAGAACAAATTCCATTTAATTTCAAAAGTTTATTTTCTCATTTTATTATCTAATTATTTGAGCTGTTATTAGAAGTACATCTAATCACCAAGAAGAATCATGTTTAATACATTAAAATTTTTATTTTTGTACGTGAATGAAATACATAATTTGGGGTTAATTAACGCGTTGGTGTAGACAGCAGTGCTGCAGTCTGTACAGCAGGGGGCGCCAGAGCCTTGCTTAGGACTGCAAGTCCTCTGAAAGCAGCTCTTACTTGGGGACTGCAGGAGCTCTCTGTGTTTTCTGTTCCACAATACACAATCTGCAGCTTTGCATGGGACAGAAATACAGAGAAGGCTTATCAGATTTCAAAGACCAGATATATGGTGTTGTTTTGTGGTGTTGGATTAATGCCTTTGGCACTCAGGGCATCTGAAAATCTGACAACTACAAATAGGGTAACATGAAAGAATGTACGAATATATTCTCCCTCTGAAGATCAAGTGTGCTTCGTTCACAGCTCCAGCTACTCTCCCACAGACCATCACACCACAACATGGAGGATTACGCCTCAAATGCCAACCGGACCTACTGACTGTGCTTAAGTATGGAGGTATGACGCACAGATCTATCACTGATGAGCGTTCACTGAGACATGGGTGGTTTCCTGCTGTTGCTGATGCACTCCTTCATCCCTGACAGAGCCAGTCTGAAAGGGGGGGGACGTCCCCTTGCCTTGGCAGGCAGTGAGTCAGGGGTCAGATGGGTGAACGGTCTGGCAGAGGCTGAATGTTGCCCACCGTAAATATAAGGGACTCTCCCCCTGCAGTGTGCAGCGTAATTAATCCCCCAAGAAACCCCTGTTTTTCTACCGGAGATCAATGTTGACTATTGAAAGACTCTCTGTTACCATGGCGACGGAGACAGGCCAATGGCGGTGGCTCCTGAACAGAATAGTAAAAAGGTTGTTTTTTTTTAACCCACAACGCTCTCTTTCTTTTGTATCTATTTCTGTAGCCCTGCCTTGCTCTGCCAACCAGATAGCTGTGCACGACATTCCTAGTCATACACAGTATCATATAGGCACAGGCACATACACACAACACAACACACACACACACACACATTCCCATCAAGCGCACTAGAAACACAGGTGGAAACAAGCTGCCGAGGCTACTGTTTCCATGGTAATCGTAATGTCATCATTTACTAAAGTGCTAATTACAACCAAGGCCGCTAGCCTACAGAGCACAAAAAACACTTGCACATGGACCACGCCTATTTACGTCCATTATCCAGTATCGTAGCCTACAAAGATACAACATCAAAGTCATATGTTGTCATTTTATTTCATCTTCCTCCCTTGGCTCAAATACTAAAACACTTAATATTTTATAATTAATAATAAACTGCATTCACTGTCATTATTCATCGTTGCCAGGCTGTTGGGATGATTAACACTGGATTTTAGAGGCAGAAGACTATTGTGTCCCGGGCAGCGGAGCCTGGTCACAACTGCTTGGTGACAGGAACCGCTGTGTCAGAATAATGGGTGGATATGAATCGTGATGCAGTGAGATATGAAGCTTGTTCACTGTTGAGTCACGCAGACCAGTGGAAGAATCAGAGTCAGGAGGGAGTCACAAGTGGAATACGACTCTTTTAATTGCAAAAGGTAAATCGGTAAATACATAGAATGAAGCACTGAAACAAGCCACTGTGACATTTGCGAAAACACCAATAAAGAGGACATTGTACTTTTTTTTTCTCCAGTAACCCAAAGTCATTCCAGCAGAAACGCATTCAAAGATAATAGAAATAGCGCATGTGCACGTGTGAAGAAGCATCCTGGAATCCTACAAAACAATGTAGACTGCAGCTCTACAATTCAACACATATAGAAATGTCTTACAAACTGTTTTGGTAAAAACAGAGACAGGCGTGTCTTTGTTTTCCTGTTTCTTCTTGTTGTTTTTTTATCCTTTTTTTTATTATCAAAAGACTTCGATCTAAAAAAAAAAAGGCACCACTGGAGGTGAGAGATTCGCACCTTCTACCTTTGCATGGTGGCAGCGACTTGACACTTAAACAACGGACATTTACTGTTAATGTTAGGCTGTAGAAAAATCTGGGGGGGCGAAGAGACGAGATATCGAACAACTGGTTGGGGAGGGGGAACACATTAGCCCAGGAAAAAATAAAATCACGTCATTTTCTTACAAATTGTTGATTCCCAAAAGGTGTAAAAGTGGAACCTGTTTGTTGCATTAGCTGTTGCGCTGACATCATCACAGCGCCCCCTGCCGGAGTATGATGTCATTGAGGGACTCTGGTGAGTTGTTGCACGATATTTTAGGACTGTGTGGTCCAGTATGGCTTTCACAGAGTCACACATGTTCCAGAGGAGGCAGAGCAGCACTTGGCTTTCTTACAGTAATGCCCCATGCTGTCACACTCTTCTTCATAACAACCAAGAAAAACCTGGCCTGGCCCAATTCAGTCAACTTCCTATCCCACATCAACGTGTAAATAAGATTCTCACAGCACATCCTCCTCTGGAAACTTAACAGCGTTGTGACCCTTCGTGTGTTATTCTCTGAGAACATGAACATTTTTTGTTTCAGACAGCGATAGCATGTTAACATACGTAAAATTATGATGTTTTTTTTTTTTTTTACCAACCCCATGTAACAAAACAATCTTCATATGAAAAATCTTCATATTTCTGCTTCATCCTATCTTAAAATTGCCATAAATCAATCAACACTAGGTAAAAGTCATGCAAAATGTGAGAAGCTCCACTATTGTTAAGTGTGCGATCTAATTTCCCTAACTGAGCATGAACTATAGTCAGATATTGTGTCTGGGTGGGGCACCACAAGATCGTACAGTACTGTTCTTCTTGGGGAATCGAAACATATTTACATTGACCATTTTCTAATTTCTTAGTCAAATATATACTTTGGCTTTGACACCTTCATTGTCATTAAACTCTTAGAGTGTGTAACCTGGTATTACAGTTAGAACAATAGCTGCCAGAGCAGATCAAACTGTACCAAGTGACACGTTCCACAAATCTGTTTTATTGCCATGGTTACAGTACATGTTGTTACAAGACTGCCTCAAAAAGCTTGGTGATTGGCATCTGTGTGTGTGTGTGTGTGTGTGTGTGTGTGTAGCACTGTGCTCGACAGGCACCTAGAATAGAGATTTTGACCCCAGAACAGCACTGCAGCGAGGCTACATTTTAAAATGGAACTTTCTAGGGGGCTTAAACCATCTGTACATGGACCTCCCAGGAACAGCTTGACAGAAGTAGAAAAGGAATCACTTCGTGTTAAACTAGGGCCTAATTGTTTTGACTTTGGTTATTTTATCCCCGACCCCCATCTCCCTTTTCTCTTATTTATTTGTACATGCCAGTGGTGTTGTAGTTGAGACGGTCGGCCTAATCTCAGCTCGTGAAGACCCTCTCTTCAGAGAAGGCTCGATGTTGCCTGGATGTGTGGCGGATGTAGGTTTTGACATTATAGAAGCGTGGTTATGAACAGTATTAGCGGGGGGAGGATGCGATGGCTGTACACATTATTTACAGCAGATGAGAAAGACATTCACCTAAAAGGGTTCTACTCACTTCTCACACCTTGAATCGTACAACGAAAAGGTAAAAGGAAAGAGGAAAATCATTAACATCAGGAACACAAAGAACGTAGACTCAGTTTGATGGACACACCCTTGGAGAAAAGGCCATTTGCTGCTTGGAATTATGCACATGAGGCGGAAGTGTTTTGTACACCTGTGGTTTACATGGTAGAATTGGGGCAATAAAAAAAACAAGTATTTTTCATAGTTCGTAAGGACTTCCTGTTAGGTTAGTAAAATGCGAGCTCTCTTTGAAGAGAAACATTAAAAAATTCAACTTCTGACAATCGCACAGTTTGGGAATTTGAACGACACGTGGTCATCTTTACATCTTTGTCGTATACGCCCAGCATATACCGTTTTAACAATCTTTGTTATAAAGAAAAAAAAAAGAAAAGATTTTGTGGTGAAATTCTCAAGCAGCAAAAGGTGGAACAGCCCTAACGATGAAGGAAAAGTAGATGACTGTCACCAAGAAAGAGGCTGGTGGGTGCAGACTAGATGGGTCCTCCCAGACACTAGGGGGCGCCAGCACCAGAGACAGCTCTGTGTGTCAGGCCAGGGAGAGAGGCTGCAGCTGTGAGGAACATCTACATAGACTCTCCCAGAGAATCCTCGTCATCCAGAGACAGAGGCAGGTACAGATCCTAGGGGAAAAGATAAAGGAGAAACGTCTGTATTAGTAGTTCCCACATCCGTCCGATATGAAACGAGAGAGGGGGAGACAGATGTAAGATCGGTCAGCAGAGAGGGGGGGGGGGAGGAGAAGGGGGGTGAGGACCGGTGAGTACCTTCTGCTTACGGTTGCTGCCAGGGCTGGTGGGGGTGGAGGTGGGAGACTGCTTGGAAATGGGGGTGGAGAGCTGGCTGCTGGAGCCTGTCCCATTGGCTGAGACAGAATCAAACACAAGAAGAGGAGGGAGGAGAGAGAACAGGCGAGATGAAGAAAGAGAGAGAGAGAAAGCAGAAGAGAGACCTGGGGGTTAGATAGTGGTGGGTGAGTCTCGCTCTGCCCCTCAGCCTCTCTAGAGGAGCTGACTGGCTCCTTGTTCGTCCCTCAATCCCCCCCCCCCCATCCAGAAAACCCCCCCACAAACACAGTCTGGTCGCTAGGACACCGCTGGACCTTGTTTAAAGCAGCGATCCCGGTTTGGGTAGTAAGACTTTTAAAAGCCTTTTGTCTTTGAGGGACACATAGACAACCTTGAAGACTGTCCACAGAGCAGATGGCTTGCTTCACCCTGGGCCAGTCAGGACTGTAAACAAGGACATTTGTCCAGTAGCCTTACAGCTCAAGCCAAACATCAATGCCAGGTCTACCTTTTCATCCCAGGCCCTCTAAATGTGCCTGTGTGGCTAAAAAAGAACCTTTATGAAGTGCTACATATGAATGGAATGTTCTATGAATTCAAGCAGCGTTAAAACAAGCAATGCAAAGAAGCGAGGGGACTGGTAAGTATGGAAGCCGAAAGGGGTTAAGCAGAAAAATGCACCACAAATAAAGGAAAACATGGCTTTTATTCAAAAAGAAAAGTGCCACAAAACGAAACAAACAAAACCAATCACGGAGGGAAAGAAATTGCCAGACCGCCATTGAAGAAAGAGGGGTGGGAGGGGTTAGTATCTGAGCTGGCTGTTTAAGCGAGCAAGCCGACCATCAGGGGCAGAAATAGAGCTCAGCCTGATTAGTATACGATAACATGTCACATGCCGAAAATCATTCAACAGCGTATCAATTCTGCCTGAGATATCCTAAAAACACAGCATGGTTTAACAGTACAGTGATATGAAGCAGTAATTCAACAGGATAACAGAAGATAGCTCCCTTAAAGACAGATCATGTTTTAGTGGGAAGATCATATGGAATATATACATTTTCAAACAGATAAGCCTAGGTAGAGGTGTGTGGTCCCCATACGATACTGAAAGCTTACACCAGGAAGCCTTTCGACCTTCTCTATCTTCCTCTCACACACACACACACAAACACCGCACACACTCATTGTCACCCGCTGACCCATCCAGTCTGGCATCTATAGCTCAGGGCTCCCCTTTCCTCTCCCCCCCTCCCTCCCTCCCTCTCTGAGCGTCTACAGACATATTAGGGGCCACCAGCCACTTGGCTGCCTATCTGCTGTCTAAGAGGCCCCTCTGCCCCCCCCCCCCCCCCCCTGCAGCGACTGAAATATGAACAGTTCAGGAAGGAAGGGTAGAGGGGGGGCAGCAGGACCCAGGAGGACCCCCCCCGCCCATCCATCTGGCTGTGGAGTGACACAAGGTGACAGGAGGACACCTAGCCACGCGTTATGCCACCGACTACTGACCCCTGCCGTAACCCTTTTGACCTTAGTGAGACTTCGAAACTGCTGCCTACCCCAGAGGATGTGGGCTTGTTAAAACCGTGCTAACGTCCCTTTTCGATTTTGTCTCCCTCTTTCTCTCTCTCTCTCCATCCCACCCACAATACCCTCTCTCTCCCCCCTTCCTCTCTCCCTCCCTCTCTCTCATCACACCCACAATACCCTCTCTCTCCCCCCTCCCTCTCTCCCTCCCTCTCTCTCATCCCACCCACAATACCCTCTCTCCCCCCCCTCCCTCTCTCCATCCCACCCACAATACCCTCTCTCTCTCCCTCCCTCTCTTCCTCCCTCTCTCTCTCCATCCCACCACAATACCTTCCCTCTCTCCCTCCCACCCCCCTCTCTCCCTCTCTCTGTGTGCCAGTCCCACTCCAGACAGCGTATGTCACTGATAATAACAGCCCCATCGACAGACAGCTGGTCAGTTCCTACAACCCTTCCTCTCTACAGCACCTTTGTTTTTTCCTCTCAGATTTCGTCAGCATATCTGGATTAGCATAATGTTATCGTTCATAATCTGAACAGATTATCCTGATCATGCAAAAAAATGGATTTTTCTGCCCCATTTCTGTGTGTTAGTGCAGGGCACGTGCAGGAGGTGTTGTGGTGAGATTAGAAGGTCCATTCTGCTCAGCAGAATCGACACTTCTTACATAGACAGACAAAGACAATTACATGACTCCACCACGCAAATTACATACAGACATAACGCAACTTTAAAAAAAATGAAGCCAAAATGAAGCCAAACTCAAAACAAGTAACATAATGAAATTAAAAACAATTTATATCATGTAAATTACATGTAAAAACGGTATAACCATGTCCCCATGGCAGTTGGATAAATCTAGCTGTGTTAAGAATGAGGAGGGAAGCTGGAACTTAAAGGGAGAGTGTGACTGTGTTAAAGTCTGTGTGAGGCCAGGTGGGCCAGGCCAGGTGGGCCAGCATCCCGGAGCGCAGCGGCAGAATACATCACATAATAATGGGCTCACTCGATTCTGCTGGAGACTTGCTGCGGCGGATCGGACCCGGGCTCTTGGACAGCCGCTGGGGTTTGGGTCCCTTCATCACCCTGCATTCTGAGGGGCCAAACACACACACACAGCCGTACACACACACACACACACACACACACAGAGATACAGATAGAAGAAGCATTAGAGAAATAAAGACTGAGGCCATTGTATCTGCAATAGTATGTTCCACCAAAGAAGAAGAAAGACAAAGGAACAGTGAGACACTGAGCACAAACAATGAGAACACAGAGACTATTATGTTAATTCCGGACCAGACTGCACACAGATGTGTCTATAATGAAGCTCATTGTGACTGTCTTGTTTGTTAATTAGAGTCATTGCGAGAAGCTGGCCGGGGATCAGCTGTACAATTTACTGCTTTATGCAAGAATCCAGGCAATGGCTTAGTAGTTATTACTTAATGCATTTGATGCATGTGTTTAACATAACTGCAGGGCGTGTTCTGCAGCAGACAGTTTACAGTGTGGGTTTTGTAGGATGGCGTGTTCACAGTGTGTCGTATGTATAGAAGCTACTGTAGGTCCCTATGGCACAGTTTATTCTGGGTCAGAGCATTAATGAGGCTATCTAACTGCATGCAGCCCAGGGACATAGACTGTTCTACTCTGTTCTGTACTACTCTGTTCTGTTCTACCCTGTTCTGTTCTACCCTGTTCTGTTCTGTTCTATCCTGTTCTGTTCTACCCTGTTCTGTTCTACCCTGTTCTGTTCTGTTCTATCCTGTTCTGTTCTACCCTGTTCTGTTCTGTTCTATCCTGTTCTGTTCTACCCTGTTCTGTTCTACCCTGTTCTGTTCTACTATGTTCTGCTCTACTGTTGTTCTACTATTTTCTGTTCTACTGTTCTACTCTGTTCTTTTCTACCCTGTTCTGTTCTATTCTGTTCTACTCTGTTCTACTCTGTTCTACTCTGTTCTACTCTGTTCTACTCTGTTCTACTCTGTTCTCTTCTACCGGGTTCTCCTCTCTCTTCTTGTGTCTTTTCTCCCTCCTCTGCTGTATTCTAACACCAAAGCTCCTCTCTCTCTGTCCCTGCTGAAAACGTGTCCTTGTCACAGTCTGTGTGTGGCCGTGTGAAGATCCCTCTGCTAACCTTAACGCACCCGGCGACACAGAGTGAGCCATGTGTGCTACACCTCCAGACATGTCCTTCAACCCTTCATACCTGGAGGGCTGATCCCTCCACCAGCAACACCTCAGCACTGTGCTTTAGTCTGCATGGCTGAAGTGTTGAAGATCACACCTGCTGGAGATGGCATGGCTAGCCTAATATCAGTGAACTAGCCTAATATCAGTGAACTAGCCTAATATCAGTGAACTAGCCTAATATCAGTGAACTAGCCTAATATCAGTGAACTAGGCTAATATCAGTGAACTAGCCTAATATCAGTGATCACTAGCCTAACATCGGTGAACTAGCCTAATATCAGTGAACTAGCCTAACATCGGTGAACTAGCCTAACATCAGTGAACTAGCCTAATATCAGTGAACTAGCCTAATATCAGTGAACTAGCCTAATATCAGTGAACTAGCCTGATAGGGGGGGGGCTCTCATGATGGGTTTTCCAGTGTCTACTGACTGACAAGACTGATCCATAGTGGCTGACGTTCATGTTGACGTTACTGTGAGAGGCCTCTTGCCTAATATCAGTTAACTATATGTGCTAAGCATCTGCGGTCAATCAGTTCAGTTCAACAGTGAGTGACCACAGAGTGATGTGGAAGAGACACAAAGCCATCCCCAGAGCCAGGCCCACACCCAGACCCAGGCCCAGACCTAGGACCAGACCCAGGCTTAGGCCCAGACCCAGACCCAGGATTAGGCCCAGACCCAGACCCAGGATTAGGCCCAGACCACACCCACTCATGTGGGAAAGATACAGAAAACCCCCTAAGATGTTCACCCTGTAATGTAAACATTTCCAGTTGATTCTTGTCTCCCAGCGGGTGCTGGCTACCCTTAAATATACACGTCCTCTATACTGTACACAGTCTATCCAGCCTGTCTGTAACTCATGCTCAGTATGACGTAGCATAAGTTTAACATCGTTCAGCTTGCCTTATCTTATTTACGCAGGTAAGTGGACATTTTCGCAGTAAACATATACAGAGTATAAAGCAGTCACATATGTAAACTCTACTAGGGTCATGTGGATCTTTTGGGAAGGGCCCAGCCCAGTTCAGGCAGATGTCAGCCTGTGCTTGATGGGATCTCAGTGTGCAGAACCGGCCCACTGACCTTGGTTATTATAGCCCGCCGGGCTTGATTTGGGTTTGGTTCCAGAAGGGTAGTGTGCTGAAAGAAAGGAACCACAACATTAAAGCACACTGGCGTCTCCTGGTGCAGGGAGGGCAGGCAGCTGTGTGTGTGTGTGGGGGGGGGGGGGGGGGGGGGATGTGTGGACCCTGCCTGCCACCCCGTCACCCACGCTGGAGCTGAGCAGAGTGGAGGAGGGTCCTGTCCTAACAGGGAGACTCTACGGCGGCGATGTGGAGGGAAAGAATGAGAAAAGGGAGGCTGGGTGTAGAGATGTATAAATAGATGTCTGGAAGGAGAAGGAGAGGCTAGCAGGGAGCGAGGGGGAGAAAGCATAAGAGAGAGAGAGAGAGAGAAAGAGAGGGAGAGGGATAGAGAGGGTAAAAGGATGAGACAGAGGAAAAGAGAGCGAGAGGGAGAGAGAGAGAGAGAGAGAGAGAGAGAGAGAGAGAGAGAGAGGGGGGAAAGGGAGAGACAGGGGAAGAGAGAGACAGAGAGAGAGAGAGAGAGGGAGGGAGAGAGAGAGAGAGGGAGGGAGAGGGAGGGAGGGAGAGGGAGGGAGAGGGAGGGAGAGGGAGGGAGAGGGAGGGAGAGGGAGGGAGAGGGAGAGGGAGAGGGAGGGAGAGGGAGGGAGGGAGGAAGGGGGGGGGATTGGTTCTAAGGCTCCTCATCTCAGCACAGATTCTGACCCAAACCTGTCACCACCTAGATGGATGGCTGCTGCTCTCCACTGCCTGCTTCCTGCACAGCTGCCAATCAACACGCAGCCACGCCTCTGTGGAGCTAAGACCTCAAACACCAGACAACAGGACCTTCTAGTCCTCCGCTTACTCTGACCCTTGATATTTGGACAACGACACCTCTAACGACAGCCCTAATCTCTCCATCGACATGGCTCAATCACATCTACATAAACTCCATCTTGATAATGAGCTCTAAGGCGATACTCGCTCGGAGAGACACAAGGTTTGGACTCACAGGGGAGTGAGTTCTACCAAATCCATCCATGTACACACACAGGTCCATCTACAGCTGCTGGGGTTGGGTATCCTCTGGCAAGGACAGAGGAGGAGGAGGGGGGGGGGGGGGGGGGAGACGTTCATGATGGGTTTTCCAGTGTCCACTGACAAGATTGATCCATAGAGGCTGACGTTCATGTTGACATTACTGTGAGAGGCCTCTAGCCAAAGTCTCGGCTAACAGGGTTGTAGCTATTTATTTAACTGGAGGATTCTTTCCTTCTGGAACAGACCTGACTCGGTCGCAGATTTACGAGAGCAGCCTGTAAATGTGTGAGTATGAGAGACGTACGTTTAGCAAATGGATGATTTGAACCGATGAACATTCAAGATGGTGAATATAATCTGAGGAACCAGCTACAGAACACAAATACAGACTAGTCAGACAGGTCCTATGACAAGAATACAAGCTGGGATTGACAAATTAGTCTTGTTTCGAAGGAATGTGTTGTGAAATGTGAAGCGCAGGAGACAGGAGCGTTGTTGTGTGAGGAGCTGTGAGGGTGGAAGGGGCTGAAGCCTGGGACAGGACGTGGGAGGAAGTGACGTCATCCGCCTCACCATTCTCATCCAGGGAAAAGTCATCTTGGGCATAGCGGAACTTCTCTGGTCCGCAGGCGATAAAAACATCATCGTCCCCGAAGAAGTCCTGAAGGCAGGTGACCTGGAACAGAGAGGCGACGAGTTAGCGACGACGCAGCTTCTAGAAGTGACCGGGTCGCGGGTGACAGTGACCTCAGAGGTCAACGACAGCAACTTCCTGTGAAGACACACTTTCAGTGGCGGCAACACATTTAACTGACAGAGCAGCCGAACCCGGAGCCAAAATGTGGCTCAGAAACACTGCTTCTTTTCAAATTCACTTTTCCGCTTGAGTGCAATAAAAAATGCTGACTGTACTAATTAAAAAAAGATAATACACTCGTATTCAAAGATTATTCCACAGCTAAGGGGCTAGTTCACCAATTTAGCTAAAATCCCTGTTAAACACCTCACATGGAGCCGCAACCTGATTATAGCTGCATAAGACCAACACAGTCTTAAACAGTAAAATCCAGGATAAACACCATGTTTAAGACAACAGAAACCTCCACTACGTCCCAATTAGCGAGATCCCACTCAAAGCCCTCAACAGTAGATTTGAAGTTATTTTAATCTTAACGCTAACTCAGTGGCCTCTCTGTGGTTTACATGTATTCATTTAGCAGACGCTTTTATCCAAAGCGACTTAGAGTGAATACAGGGACATTTTCCCTGAGGCAAGTAGGGTGAAGTGCCTTGCCCAAGGACACAACGTCATGTAGCCACAGCCGGGGCTCGATCTCACAACCTTCCGATCATGAGGCCGATGCCTTAACCGTTGAGCCACCTGACCCCCCCCCTGGTTCTGGTAGCCAGCTCATGAGAGGCCCCTGGATGTAGATCAGCTGTGTCTCAGACGCACTGCACGTTCCTGGGCTGTTAATGCTGCAGACACACAGTGACAGAGTAGGGTCAACTCCTTCACCATGAAGACCATCTCCTCCCTGGCCTGGTGCTGACTATAGCCCCTCCTCCTCTACAGCTGTTCCACACGTGCTGCACTGCTGATTGGACAGAGGCCTCTGGCCCCGCCCGCATTGCACAACCCCGCCCCCCCGCCCAAACTTTGTACTTTACCCTGCTGCTGTTGTGAACTGCAATTTCCACCTCTGGAGGACAAATAAAGGTTTATCTAATCTAATCTAAAACAGACAGGTACTCAGACCAGCAAGCCTTATCAGGGACTCCTACTAAGGGATCTCAACACCAAAGACCACCCCCCTCCCCCTTCGCCCTCTCTCTCGCTGGTCTTCCTGGAGACAAAGGGGGGGGGGGGGGGAGGGGGGGGGGGGGCGGTGAGGGCCACACCCCACAGGTTCTGGGAGGGTGTCATTCCAAGATGCAGCACAGCAGCCTCCTTTGTGACACACGGCCCAGCTATGAGCTGCTGCTAATTCTGGAGCCCCCCCCCCCCACCCAGGCAGCTGCCATGCTGGGTGTCTCTCCGCGCTGGAAAGGGCTGCTAAATGTGGACGGGTGTCTGGTCGCCATGGAGCCTGCCAGCTGTAACCCCTTCACATACCCCCTGGGGACCCGGAACGGAGGAGGAATGAGAGGGTCAGATTTTGGTGGTGGGGGGAGGGGGAGGGGGTTAGGGACTGTGACATACTAATCCTGTTCATATTGGTTTTGCAGAGCATCGGCCATAGAGCTCTAATGAGACAACGGCGGCGTTATGCAGCGTTACTTTCGTAGCTGATCCATGAAGATTATGGGGGGGGGAATCACGTTGGTATTTGCTCCAGCGCTGCCATTGCCGCGTGGCATTTACATGGGGATACATCTCTAATGGTGACATTTTACAGACGCCTGCGAGGCTGTCAATCATGATTTAGGGAGGGAGAAGTTGTGTAAATGTTTGTTTGGTGGTGGGAGGGGGGGTTCCTATAGGGTCTGGTGGAGAGGGGGGGTTGGGGGCGTGTGTCAGTCCTGCTGATGGAAACCTCTAATCAAGTCTGGCCCAGGGTTCCCAGCCGCACTACAAATGCAATCAATGTGAGTGTGTGTGTGTGTGGGGGTGTGTGTGTGTGTGTGTGTGTGTGTGTGTGTGGTGTGTGGGGGGGGGGGGGGGGGGGGGGGGGTTCAGGCCACATGCACCGTGGGGGCCCTGCTGGACTACTTAAGGACGGCTTCTGACCTCCAGCCCTGCGCTCTAGTTAAGAGGCTAAGTTAAGGGTCAACCAGGTCTGAACAGAGGTCAGTGGATGAGAATCTAACAGACAGGAAGGAAGGAGCAGGTGAATTTCCAGACCCTCTCTTGGTTCAACCCGACACGCTCTCTGCTCCTATTCATATTCCGGGAAGCCTGTTGGCTTCCATGATCTGTTTAGTGTCTCCTTATCTCCAAGGCTCCTGCAGTAAGAAGCATGCTGACCAGGTATGACATCTTACCACCACGGCAATCAGTCATGCTGAACATGAGGTCATGATGTGACTCTCCTCTCCTACGCTCCTCTCTCCTCCCCTCTACCCCTGTCTCCCTCCCCTCTCCCCCCTGTCTCCCTCCCCTCTCCCCCTGTCTCCCTCCCCTCTCCCCCTGTCTCCCTCCCCTCTCCCCCTGTCTCCCTCCCTTCTCCCCTGTCTCCCTCCCTCTCCCCTGTCTCCCTCCCTTCTCCCCCTGTCCTCCCTCCCCTCTCCCCCTGTCTCCCTCCCCTCTCCCCCTGTCTCCCTCCCTTCTCCCCCTGTCTCCCTCCTTCTCCCCTGTCTCCCTCCCTCTCCCCCTGTCTCCCTCCCTCTCTCCCCTGTCTCCCCTCCCCTCTCCCCCTGTCTCCCTCCCCTCTCCCCCTGTCTCCCTCCCCTCTCCCCCTGTCTCCCTCCCTTCTCCCCCTGTCTCCCTCCCCTCTCCCCCTGTCTCCCTCCCCTCTCCCCCTGTCTCCCTCCCTTCTCCCCCTGTCTCCCCCTGTCTCCCTCCCCTCTCCTGTCTCCCTCCCTTCTCCAGGCCCCATCAGTCCTCTCTTCTCCCAGATGGTCTGTCTCACCTGAGTGACTGAGTGGAAGAGACAAACGCTTAGGCGCATTCAGAGGAGGAGGAGGAGGGAGAGGAGGAGGAGGGGCGACATCCTGCATCCTAAGAGGCTTCCTGTTTGTTTGGCTGCAGAGCAGTGCTGACACAGGCACGCGGCTCATCGAGTGCAGCGCTGCTGATTTTAGCGATGTCCTGACTGACCTGACAGCTCGGGCACGAGGAGGCGGGGCTGGTTAGAGACAGGAACCAGGATAGGACAGGGCCTGTCAAACACACACACACACCCATAAGACTGTGTGTCTGTGATGGGAGTACAGGTGGTTCAGATTCAGGGGCAGTTAAGAGTGTATGCAACCTAACCCTGACTGGACTTGCTTCAACCTGCTCTCGTAAGGGGCCCCACGTGGTGGCAGGAGAGGCTGGGCGGGGCAACTGACCCCCATCTGTCACTTCCTGTCACCCCTCAGCCTGGGGGACGCCACAGATCACACCAGGTTACCAGCCAATCGCAGGCACCTAGGGGCGGGGCCAAGGCTGGACACAAGCTGGCCATATCAACTGCGCTGTCTTCCACGAAGAGTCAAGAAAACGAGCGAGCTTGCCCCTGATCCTTTCTCATTAATGTCAATCAAATTCAAATCACAACATTGATATACTGCTTGACAGCTATCGTGTGACTAATGACAAGAGATGTTAAACTACTATCTCTCTATGCCGTCCTGCGGGAGGGCTGGGCAGAGTCTCAGGGCCTCATCGCAGCAGCAGGGCGGAGAGGAGGAGGGTGGAGAGGAGGAGGATGGAGAGGAGGAGGGTGGGGAGGAGGAGGGTGGAGAGGAGGAGGATGGAGAGGAGGAGGGTGGGGAGGAGGAGGATGGAGGAGGAGGGTGGAGAGGAGGAGGGTGGGAAGGAGGAGGGTGGGAGGAGGAGGGTGGAGAAGGAGGAGAGGTGGAGAGGAGGAGGGTGGAGAGGAGGAGGATGGAGAGGAGGAGGGTGGGGAGGAGGAGGATGGAGAGGAGGAGGGTGGAGAGGAGGAGGGTGGGGAGGAGGAGGGTGGAGAGGAGGAGGGTGGAGAGGAGGAGGATGGAGAGGAGGAGGATGGAGAGGAGGAGGGTGGGGAGGAGGAGGGTGGAGAGGAGGAGGGTGGAGAGGAGGAGAGCAGGGAGGAGGTGAGCAGAGAGGAGGAGGGAGGACAGGAGGAGGGGCGGGGGAGGAGGAGGGTGGAGAGGAGGAGTATGGAGAGGAGGAGGGTGGAGAGGAGGAGAGCGGAGAGGAGGAGTATGGAGAGGAGGAGTATGTAGAGGAGGAGGGTGGAGAGGAGGAGGGCGGAGAGGAGGAGTATGGAGAGGAGGAGTATGTAGAGGAGGAGGGTGGAGAGGAGGAGGGCGGAGAGGAGGAGTATGGAGAGGAGGAGTATGGAGAGGAGGAGGGTGGAGAGGAGGAGAGCGGAGAGGAGGAGTTTGGAGAGGAGCAGGATGACAGCCCAGCAGACGAGGCTGATGTGATCGCAGCTGAAGGGAGAGCGCCCGAAACCAGGAGGAGCAAAGAGGAGGGGGTGACCTTCAACATGGGGGACCGGCACGCTACATGAACACACACACACACCCTCCATCCCCCCTCCACACACATCCACACATCCCACACGCAGCTTTGTGAACCAGGGAAATGGATAGGGCCAGACAAGGCCACCGACAGACGTCCCCCTCAGAGCAAGGAGACTGTAGACACAACAGAGCGTCACATCAAAGCCAATCAGCAGCTGGATAGCCAGCACAGTACTGACACACTCTGCCCCCTCCTCACAGGCGGGTCTACACACACTCACACTCACACACACACACGACTCAAGGAATAGCCAAAGAACCAACTCCACGAGCTGTTAGGCAGATTCAAATCCATTTTTTCGCGAAGCGTATCTCAGAAGTAGTCAAGGTCAGGTGGCTCAGCGGTTAAGGCGTTGGGCTCACGGTCGGAAGGTTGTGAGTCCGTTTCCCGGCTGTGGCTTCATGACGTGTCTTTGCGGCAAGGCACTTCACCCTACTTGCCTCGGGGGGGAACGTCCCTGTACTTGCTGTAAGTCAGTCTGGATAAGAGCGTCTGCTGAATGATTAAATGTAACAGATCAGTTCAGATGAATTTCCCCCTTCGTTGCCTACAGACCAGCTAACTTGTACGGCCCAAAGCAGTTCATTACTATTTAAGTAGGAACCAGGGGAGACGCTTAATTAACAGATTTGTTCTTTTGATGATTGGGAGTGAATTAGCCCTTACCAGGTTCATCCTCTAACCTTGGAACGCTTCCGAGCCGTGCAGGAGACATGAGCAGAGACGGGGCGTGGAGGGTTTTTGCAGAGCACTGCACCACCAAGCCTCTCTGCAGTGGCCCCACCCACCCCCTCCCACGTACAGAGGGGGGGCAGGGAGGGTGGGGGGTAGCAAAATCGAGGAAGGGGGGGGGGGGGCGTTTTTTTCTTCCGACAGCCATAAACCGCTACTGGACGTTTAACCGCTGGCGGAACATGACCGTAATTCCATTTGGACGTCACGCAGAGACACGTGAGGTGTGGGCCTGGCCAGCCAGCCAGCAGCCATAAAGCACAGAGCGTGCTTACATGGCCAGACCATGATGAGAGAGAGAGAGAGAGAGAGAGAGATCAATGAGCCTGCGTAACCACGGCAACAGACACCCAGAGTCCATGCGGTGCTGGGGATACTAGAAGAGAAGGGAGGCGGATTTCCTGGCATACAGTCAGCGGCTCTCAGACAGACAGACAGACAAAGAGACGGACAGACAGACAGGCAGCGAGACAGGCAGGCAGAGAGACAGGCAGGCAGAGAGACAGGCCACAGTCTGTCCACTACACAGTCGTCCGTCAAGGTTCCTCCATAGGTTAATTACTACTGGAGGTATTCCCAGAATTCAGCAGCTCATCTCCACAGATGATCATTATAGCTCTCTCCAGTCTGTGGCAGAAAACTGACCACTAGGAGAAAGAAATGCACAGGCGATTTAGCAGGAGGTCAAAAGTTGCATCATTTGCCTTGTTGGAGAACTGGGGACTGAAAAGGTAGAGAGAAAAAGAGA
>CM059338.1:5144248-5250781 GCA_030340685.1 Protosalanx chinensis | reverse complement strand
GTAGACCAGAGCGTTTGACTGATACCCGATCTGCCTCAGCCTCATCTGAGCCTTCTTCTCTCGCTGCAGTCTGGCTCTCCTCTCGATGCCCTACTTGGCGTGACCTCGGAGAAAGTCCCCGATTCCTTCCCGCTCGCCTTTATCCATTTTTCATCTCTACCCCTCCGTCTTTCCCTAAAAAACTCTCCCCCCTCGCCATCGTTTTCCCCGCTCCCCCCCCTTCGTTTCCGGTTATCTCCTCGCTCCTCCATCATGTCCCCTGGACTCGCCTGCTCTAGTCCAGGGAGGGAGGAGAGGGGGGAGGGCAGGGAAGGAGATGGGTGGGGGGTGGGTGGGGCAGGGATGGCAGAGAGGCAGGGATGGCAGGGAGATCCAGAGGACATCAATCAAGCATGAGCAAGCAGGAGAGGGGAGAGGAAAGCCAAGGAAATATAACTATGCTCAGAATAAGCAATAAACTGAACACACACAGGACTACAAGCTTTTTGGGATGATTTACTGTTTACTGCGCCCCTCTCTCCCTCCACACACACACGCACACACACACACGCATACCACCCCCTCTCTTTCAAGCAGCTCACGGGGAAAAGACAATCACCTCATCAAATTAACACAGGGTTTATCTCTTTGTCTCATTTGCATAATCCCTTCCCATTTTCAACCACACCCTTTAAAAGCCCCCCACCGCCATGCCACACACACACACACACACACAGGTCTGCCCTGAAGCCCAAAGCCTAACAGACCCCACACTCAGATTGGATAACATGTTGTTAGTGTTCTTTCTCATTACAGCTTCTTTTATTTTATTTCAAAACAGACGCAGCAAAAAAATTAGATTAAAACCAGGAGGCCAAAGAAAAAGTGGGATGGAAGGATGGTGGGAAATGGAGGATGAGGCGAAGGGGAGGGGGGAGGGCAGAGGTAAACTGAGAGGGTGGTGATGGAGGGAGGGGTGGTGAAGGGGGGCAGGGGGATGGAGGGAGGGGTGGTGAAGAGGGGGCAGGGATGGAGGGAGGGGTGGTGAAGGGGGGCAGGGATGGAGGGAGGGGTGGTGAAGAGGGGCAGGGATGGAGGGAGGGAGGGACGGAGGGGGGGGGGTGAAGAGGGGCAGGGGATGGAGGGATGGAGGGAGGGACGGAGGGGGGGGGTGAAGAGGGGGCAGGGATGGAGGGAGGGAGGGACGGGGGGGGGGGTGAAGAGGGGCAGGGATGGAGGGAGGGAGGGACGGGGGGGGGTGAAGAGGGGCAGGGATGGAGGGAGGGAGGGATCGGGGGGGGGTGTAACATCCGGGGGGAGGACACGTTAACAGAGCCAATTAGCCAGGGGTGTTGAGAGTAATTGAAGTAAAAAAAAAAACACACAGCCTCCGGAACAGATGGCATTCAGGGAGAGATTTAACAAACACTGGCACCGTAAGATGCTGAAGTCACGCAAGTCCGAGGCTTAAGTAGCTACGTCAGGGTGAAGAGTGAGATTACATCGTTCACAAGGTTTTTCCGTCTCACTCTCTAACGGCAGCAGAACGGCAAACAGAACAGATCCTGACTGCCTGGTTTAAAGTCTGTGTGGACAAACCGCTCCATCCCTCCCCCTCCTCCTCCTCTCTCCCTTCCCCCTCCTCCCTTCCCTCCCCCTCCTCTCTCCCTCCCCTCCTCTCTTTCCCTCCCCCTCCTCTCTTCCTGCACCCTCGCTGCCCTCCCCACGAGGCTTTGCTCTCCCTCATTCCATACGCATTCTGCCCCTCATGACAAGCCAGAAGAAGAATTAACAGTCCACATTTTCCAAACTTCTGTGGGTTCTTAACAAGCAACCAGCTGGTGTCTGGAAAATATCTCTACCCCCCCCCCCCCCCCACACACACACACACACGCACCACACACCACACACGCACACAAACCTGTCAGACTGTACAACTGTTGAGTCACATAATTACTGGTCTTTTTTTACGTAACATACAGTAACTATACTACAGCACCAGGGTACACGCTGCTGGTACCACACACGGTAAATCGCATATTCAAGACTGAGGAGCGTTCAAGAAGGAAATGATCAAAGCCTTCCTAAACGTCTGAGAATAACATTACTAACACTCAGGGGGCGGAGCCTGAAGCTGCTGTCTGGAGGACCTGGATCAGTCTGAGACACGCTGATGTCATCAGAGCGCTCTGTGACGAGGGGGCGGAGCCGGAGGGGGCGGAGCCGGAGGGGGAAGGACCCGCCCCCCAGCCTGCTCTCCAGACCGCATGGTCCAGGCTGGAGCAGGGGGGAGGGGGGGACCCTGAGGGGACGGACGAGGAGCGTTTAGACCCTAACTTCCTGCCTCCTTTTCTCCCCGCCTCTTCCCGCCTCCTGGATGCAGACGCAGCAGTTGTGGCTTTGGAAGCTGCCAGCCAAGCTCTCAGGGATGCCACACGCTCTCCCCATCCTCAAGAGAATTCCTACGAGTCTCTAATAGCAGGGTACGGTTTCACCCAATGAGAGCCACAGAAAATCTATATCGCGCGCTGGCCATTTAGAGCACGGACCCAAATGTTTACGTCCGTCCTATCACGGGAGTCGTTGCGGCGTGCATAATGACTAAAGCCATCGTTTGTTGTCATTGTCGTCATCGTGGCCCTCAACTTTATACTCATGCCAGCTTCATCTTGGGAACATGAACGCAATGATGATGTCATGATGTTAACCCACCGGAGAGTTCTCCACCTCATCGTAGCACTAAAGCTAGCTGTTGCTATGACACCGTGAGAGGTTAGGCTCTTCGGTTCAACCACAGCCCGGTGGGTCTGGCTCGGCCGGCGTGAATTATCGAGGGTTTAACGGGGTGACCGTGCATGCGCTCGCTAACGGAGTTTAGCGGGGGTGGCGGTGAGGTCTGCGGAGAACGCCGGTGAAACTCAGACTCAACATGCTACGACTACACGCTATGTGACGTGGACAGAGATTACAGACGGCTAGACAGCGCACACGCAGACTCCTAATCCCGCTATCCTCTCAGTACTGACGAGGCTCGCAGGCAGCAAGAAGATCAGCATGAGCCAACCTCTGACCTCAAACTCCTTGACCTCCAGCCTCCAGCTTCTACCCTTTAGCCTCTATTCTTCAGCTTCTGCAACTGAGGTGACTCGGGGAGTTAGGTGGCTGAGCGGTTAGGGAATCGGGCTAGTCATCAGAATGTTGACGGGTTCGATTCCCGGTCGTGTCAGATGATGTTGTGTCTTTGGGCAAGGCACTTCACCCTACTTGTCTCAGGGGTGAATGTCCCTGTACTTGCTGTAAGTCTCTCTGGGTAAGAGCGTCTGCTAAACGTAAACTCACCTTCCTCCAGTTCATCCATGGAGACGATCTTGCGCAAGCCGTCGATGGAGAAGATGAAGCGGACCCCCTGGGGCAGGTTGATGTGGTCCGAGAGGGAGCGCGTCAGGTCGGCCAGGAGGGCGTCGAAAGTGCGGAAGCGGTCGACCGCCACGGCGTAAACGATGCCCTTGAAGTAGCGGTCTCCGTTGCGGTAGAAGCGCACCTTCTTGGCCTTCTTCTCGTTGGTGAGGGCCTGGAGGGTACGCGTGCGGTAGAAGCTGCAGTGGGCGCTGTGGGTGGGGCTGGGCAGGCCGTTCAGCCGCCCGCCTCGGGGGGTGCGGGATGCCTTGTCTCGCTCGTCGAAATGGCCGAAGTCCAGCTCCATGGTGACTGAGGTCAGGGCGCGGGGAGGGTCCGTCGATGTGTTCTGATGGTGGTTACCTCTGGGGGGTCTGTTGTGGGGAGGAAACACACCAGAAACACTCAATGAGCTAGGGGAGACATGAATCCTTAGACAAGGTCAACGATTGGGTGTAAACACTGTATAGTAAAAGCTTCCTGGGAACTTCCTACAGAACAGTATGACGTTGTTAAGTGCTCTTCCTCGGTGAACCTTGACGAGCTGGAGTTCACAGGGAGTAAGTTGACCCCGGCCTCGCCCTGCCTGCCCTCTCCTGAGGGTGTTGTGTTTCTGCAGGATGAAGGGAGCTCAGGCCCTGACAATCAATTAGAGCCCCCTCCATCGATCAGTCCAACCCCTCGTTGAACTCAAACAGGTAAATGTGTGCGTTAGTGTGTACGTGTGTGTGTTCAAGGGCCCTCCCCTTCTCCGTGTTAGCTAACGGCGTGTTAGCAACAGGAGACCTCTTCGCTCTGACCCGTGCGGCTGCAGAAACAGAAACTCAAGCCTCGCTGAAGTGAACCCAGGTGAATCGCGGATCAATATTTCATGACAGGTGCGAACCTGGTGAACTTAGGATGTGTGCGACGAACGTAGCTTCCAGAACCTTCCAATGACCCTTGAACAAAGCCCAATCTGAAGGTTCATTTGACTTGGTTCCAGCGTGTGGAGTAAATTCGTCCTTTTAGATGTTGTGTTGCTAAGCTCTGTCCTACATTCTGTTGCCCTGGAGAGAAGTGTGACTAGTATAGAGCTATTATTAACAACACTCACTGAATACGAGATATTTAAGAACATGTCTCAGAAGAAACTGGAGTTAGTCGTGCATTTTGTGGTCAAACCACAGCCACGAGATAAAAGAAGGCACTTTTCCTGTGAGGTTTTTTACACGATGGCTGTGTTATAGCCGCCCACATACATCATATCCTCTTATCACATACCTGTGGGAAGTTTGAAATCCCCTGCAGTCTATTCAAATCACTTTTGTCCTAATTTCAAACCCCCAAAACGTGGATGATTACGTATCGGTTCCAAAGAAAGACCCAGAACAACGGAGAAGCTCTCCTCTGCGGTTCTAGGAAGATGTGAAGGAAATAACTGGCGGTTCATCCGAATGTGAGGTTCATCCCACACGGTTCTGCTCTGCAGAGCCCCAGAGAGAGACAAGGAGAGAGACAGGAATAGCCTGCCTCCACCTCCACAGTTCTGAAAGGCTGCACTAGACTGAGTCAGTGGCGGTTAGTCACAGGCCCCTGTGATCTCTCTCTGCTCCCAGGCTCTGTGACGCCGGGGCCCCTGAGAGCCTGCCGTTCCTCCCACCAGGTGTGAGAAGGGCTAAAATCGCACAGGAACCTTCTAGCAAAGTCCGGCTCCACATCACAGGGATGGGATGAGTCACGTGTTGGCATCATCTTGAGAGCAGATGCATGCTGGGTCGACGAGAGAGAGAGGGAATAAGATGAAAACACTGGGTTTTAGTGGACGGGGGTGTCTTAGTGCGTACGAATGGCACCGGGATCTGCTTTCAACCTAGTTAGACCCACCGAAATGCCGTGCCAAACTCTGCACTTACATCTGCTCCTTTTTGAATGTAAGCAGACTCTCTTTATCCCTCTCCTCTAAAGGACATGCATGGTGGGAGGGCCAGGCTGTCCCCGAGAACTCTGCTGCCCAGTTCCAACTGGAATTCTGGAATGGTCTGTGTTGAATAATTAAGGGATTAGCCACTCAATGGGCAGGGTAGCAACCATTAGCGTGACACAGGGACTTCCCCGCCGACAGGTCTCCGAGTCCTGCCGCTGAGGGCATGGAGGACATGCCCAAGGTCACGGGTGTCACGCCCAGCCTTGTGGCATGCGGAAGGGGCTTCCCGGGCCGGGCCAGACTGGCAGCACGGGTGTTTCGCTCAACGCTCGCTCCAGCAGGAGGCATTGCGGACGGGAGCGTCCCACGTGGCGAGAGCCGAGGCAGACAAAGAAACGGCCCCTGTGCGCAAGCCCAGACGGGCTCTGCCACGGCAACGCACCAACACTCCACTTCTAATGAATCTCATTAGGAGGCTCGCTGAGATCTCATCAAACTGAGCAGACTTCTATCTGTCAGCTGCAGGGGAATACAGACGAAACAGCGCGGCAGCGACGAGGACGCTGTCTCTGCCTGCTAGCCTTCCAGAACAAAGACCAGCGCCGGCAACACAAGCTCTGCCGCAGACACTCTACTCCACTCTATCCTACTGTACTCTACTCTATCCTACTGTACTCTACTCTATCCTACTGTACTCTACTCTATCCTACTGTACTCTACTCTATCCTACTGTACTCTACTCTATCCTACTGTACTCTACTCTATCCTACTGTACTCCACTCTATCCTACTGTACTCTACTCTATCCTACTGTACTCTACTCTATCCTACTGTACTCTACTCTATCCTACTGTACTCCACTATATCCTACTGTACTCTACTCTATCCTACTGTACTCTACTCTATCCTACTGTACTCTACTCTATCCTACTGTACTCCACTCTATCCTACTGTACTCTACTCTATCCTACTGTACTCCACTCTATTCTACTGTACTCTAGTCTATTCTACTGTACTCTATCCTACTGTACTCCGCCTATGTCCTGCTATGAATGTGGGGATGGTTGTCAACCTGTGTCGTACTGTGCCCACACCCCTGCCTCGTACCCTGTCTAGGGGGACGAGCGTTGCTCGAACCCATCTGACCCGTTATTGGTGAAATAACGATTCCGGTCATTTCCATTGGTGTCTGTGTGGAGTGTGGAGGCTGTGTGTTTGCCTCCCTGTAGTTATGCTCCACAGGGAAGCAGGACACAGGCCTTCTAGCTTAAATCCAGGCTCTGGCCCTGCTCAGTTTAATACCCTGATGTTTTCCAAACTACCTCCAGTGACCCCACCCCCCACACAGACACACACTGACTCAAAATGTCCTCTGTTAAACTATTCCGGTCAATAAACACTCGTCAATAACCCAATAATTTTGTCAGACCTATTGTTCAATAACAAAGCATTTTTCAATACCCCCCCCCCCCAATCACTCCCGTACCGCTCCTCTCACACACACAGAGACACACAAACACACACATTGTAATTAGAAAACAGGGCATTTGTGCACTATTAAACTGTGTGTAGGTTCAGATGACAAGTGATAAATCAGTTCTACCTTAGACAGTGGTCTCCACCCTTTAATCCTGGCCTTTGCCCCCCCTCCTCCACACACACACGACTCCAACCCCCGCCCCCCACCCAGACCACATCCCAGTACTGAATTGTACAGAGGCGGCAGAAGTCAAGTGGAACAAAACACACAGAAGCCCCCGCCTTCCCCCCCCCCCCCCCCCCCCCCACCATCCACCCTGTCTCTTCGCCTGTCATCCGAGGAAAGGCCTCTTTCATGTGTCCATTACCTCCCTTTCCTCAGAGCCTCCTAAAACCATCCTGGGCCTGTTGGCTGTCCCCGAGGAGTTCTGATATCCTGTCAAGAATGAATTTGGTCTCTTCAATTCTTCATGTTGTGTTTGTATTAGAAAGAAAGGCAGGGGGTGCTGGTCCCGAGGGAAATGTAGTATAAGTAGGGCTGTCTTTTATAACAGAACCATGCCTGGAGCTGGAGTCTAAACCCATCGAAAAGCTCACAGTTAACAGGTTATAATTCATATGAAAACATCCCTCGGTACATTTAAAGACTGTACGTGTGTCTAAGAGGTGCAGATCTGTTACTAATGTAGCCTGCATGGTACTGCGAGTGACATCGAGTCTTACGGCTGGAGCGACTTTTAAAATAGCCCATAAACCCCTTGGCCCTATATTTAGATGCACAATTATTGGATTTCTTAGGTGTTAGATGTGGGCTTGTCAGTTTGATTATCGGTGTGGCTGGAATCCACTATCTGGAATAAACAAGCAGCTCCTAATAGGTCACACAAAGGGAGCTTCTGCCTAGTGCTGTGTCCACTTAGAACTGGAACTAACCCTAACCCTATCCCCAACCCTAACCCTAACCCCAACCCCAACCCTAACCCTAGTGTAGGGCATATCTGATTTGGTTTTAACAACAGACCTCTAACCTAACCACACTGAGGGAATATTGGACACAGATAGCTTTGGTGATCCATTAGACTGAGATGGAGATGAGATGGCTTTCGACACAAGATTGTTTATGAAATGATTCAGTTCATTACGGCCATTAGTGCCGGCCTAGAGGTTGCTATCGGAGACATTTCAATCAGAGTGACTTGTGCTGCTGGACTGAGCCCAAGCTGTCAACAGAGGATGGAAGCAGCTTTTCCATTTATGCCAAAGCACTGCCTCACAAATCCTGACCTAGTGACTGTGACCGCACCTCCACAGCCTCAAACAAAGACACTGGTACACCTCCACACCTCTCCACACCCCATCAGACCCCCCCTGTCTCTCTCACGCACACACATGTGTGCACACACACAAAAGGATTTGTAATCATGTAAAATGTGCCTGAACTCTACACGGTTTGTTAACCCGTTTCCACACAAACTGTGGACTTGTGCAGGGTACAAGTTGTGTGACAACGCCCCGACAGAGACAGCCAACAGCGGCCAAGGGCTCAGCGCACATGGAGCCCAGCCGAGTTATATCTCTGCCATGGAATCCTCCTACAGCACGATCACATGTGCCTGCCCCACCCCCCCACCCCTAACCCCCTCCCCTGTAAAATCCAGACTGCAGGAGTTAAAACAGAGAGGACCACTTTGTTCCAGCCCAGGGATGCTGGGCAGCCCCTCCCCCCTCCCCCGCCCACCCATGCGTCTGACTGGGGACTGATGACAGCCAGGGTGGGGGGGTGGTGGGGGGGGGGTTGGGGGGGTGGGAGGGTGGTGGTGGTGGTGGGTCCTGGGGAGGATGGGCCCTCCTCAGCTGACTGGGGGGGCCCCATCTGCTTCTCTGATGGGCAGAAGGCAAATCAGGGGCCGACCCTTCCTCGCTCTCACATCATCCAGGAGAGCTCATTGTCTCGGCTAGGCTGCCTCGGCCCGCCCTAACGCTTCTTCACCACCACCACATCAGCACTATAGAGAACTGTCACTACACTGACCTATATTGAAGCATTTTTGGGGGGTGATTTTACATTCCTGGGTGTGTCCACACACATGCAGAATTATCAGCTCTTATTGACAAGACATCAATCCATTCATTCAGACATCAGCGTTAGTCCAAGACCCTCACAGCCGGTTTTCTGCTGTCAGGGACATTCATGGACTTCCCTGTGCTTGGCCCTACTGTACAGTGAAACCACAGACATTAAGCTGCGTCTATCACTGATGCAGCCGCACTCAAGAAAGCACACAGACATCTGATCCTGCGCAACAGTGCCGGCATAAAATTCTGTCCATCCTGACATCCCTATTAGAGCTGATCTATGTCTTATCTAGTCACACTAAGTCCGTCTGAGCTGGTTTTAAGTCATATTCAAAACCCAAAAGTTTCAGAGCGCTACTTGGATCAATTTCTAGTAATCAGAGAAGGTTTTTGCATAGACTGAACTCAACGACCTGACCTGAGGTCGTCAAAGACCAGTCTATTTTAGAAAATGGATTAAGTCATCCTAATGACTTTTAAATTACCTGCACAACCACCTGCTTAATTGTGTTACATTCGAAATAAAGAGTACAGTTTTAAAATGATTAAATAAATAGGAAAACATCAGCGACAAATAAGACGTTTAAATTCTGGCGTCATTTTTTTATACTTTTATATTTATATAAAATTTACAATAAAATAAAAGAAGCCTTGCACAGAACATGACTTTACTCACCCGCGTTGGCGCGTGTGGAGTGGAGTGGGTGTGGATGCTGCAGGATAGCGGCACGAGCTCTCTCTGCCTTTGTCTGCTTCACTCACAGTCCACGAGCTGTGCCTACCTGACCGGCAGCACTGCTGGGTCCTAAAGCCGACGAAGCTGTCTGAACCCGCCCTAGCATTGGCAATTGCATGGACCGGTATTTGGGGTATTTCTCACAAAAGGATGACGTAAGCCCTACCATATTCACAAAAGGGTTTGTGTTGAAAGCATAAGATGATAGGTCAGACCTTTAGATCAAATGTCGATGTTAGATTGGATGTATAAATAATGTATTTGCATTAGGCGGTTATTATCTTGGCTCAGATGGTATAATAAAAGTGTGTTTTTGAGAGAGAGAGAGAGAGAGAGAGAAAGTGAAAGAGAGAGAGAGGGAGAGAGAGAGAAAGAAAGAAAGAATGAGAGAGAGAGAGAGAGAGAGGGGGGGGGTAGAGAGAAGAGAGAGACACTGTCTGTGGGGAGGAGGTTGGCAGCAGAGGATGAAAACCTTTCATCAGATAAACTTCCAGGAGTGAGAGGGGGAGAGCAGGAACAAGCTGATGTCCTTCCAGATAGGAGTCTAAGAAGGAGAGGCTTGTTTTCCCTCTTAACTGCAGGCTGAACACTGCTGTTTGGAGGTGTATTAACCACCGGCCACTGTTTATCTGTGTGTGTGTGTGTGTACTTATGTGTTTGTGTGAGTCTATGCACACCTGAATATAGGTATCATCCTTATCAGCAAAATTACAAGGCCTTGTGTTTAATCCACTCAGACAAAGAAGAGTCTTTAAAGTGCATCCTCCAGAATAATGAAGACCGTCAGAGCCATGCTGCCCCTCACTAGGGAGGTCAGATAAAAGCCTGACCATCTCTGAGCTGCAGCATCTGGCCCGCTGCTTGACCTTTGTGAAGCCGTCTGGGGGGGAGGGGACATTCAGGCCAGCCGGACCCTCTCCCTGGATCAATACAAACATGGCTTACTCAGCACTCAGCTCGCCCTATCAGGAGGGAGAAATGTAAACGTCCAATAAGCATCGACGCCTGACAAGACACACCCGTCGCATAACATTGGTTGGACGCTGTTGCTGATGTTGCTATGGTCACCAGGATGTCTTGTTAGCGTAATATAAACGCAGCAACGGATGGAAACCACGTACGATTCTGCTGCGGTCTGTGGTGTCGTTCATACGACTGATGGGAAAGCAAACTGGCTGTCCTCTGTCACGGTAAAGATGGTTGAGATGCGCCCTGAGCGAGCTTATCAGGCAGGCGTGCCTGAACGTCAAGGTTACCTCCACAAAACCCCCACAGGTCCTCAGCCTCACCAAGTGAGCCAGAACGAATGATAAACACAGCCATTTCTTTTTCTCTGTTTGTGAACCTGTCTGAGTTGGTTGGAGACTGCTAACACGGTTCCAAAGTCCTGCCTTCGCTTACGTCCACGGGAGCCCGTGGCTTTGGTCGTCTCCTTTCCACAGACACCTGCGACATGACCGCATGACCCAGCTGTGTGGGGCTTCAGGCCCTGGCTTTCTGCTGTTGTACAAAGGAAAGGGTGGAGGGTTGATAGCCTTGTATACTTTTCATCAGACTACATATTCCACAGATTGGTGCTCATCTGTTTTTTAACATTGTTTAACCAGTGTTTCAAAATCAAGGCTGATCGTTGACTGAGCTGGAACGCATCACGTTTGAACTCTGACGAAGACATTAGATGTCCAAATCTTTCCTTTACAGAAATGGCCGCTCCCGAATGTTTCCAACCAGACCCCCCTCTCTGCAACCTAAAAAACGCCACTTCTGAACTCAGCTGTTGTGGCCTTCTGGATCCTTCTGGATCCGCTGCTGTGCATGTCACACATAACTTTAATTCACCACAACCCACAGCCTCTTCACCGCCACCCTCAGCTGTCCAGGCCGGCCGCCGCCCGCTGCCTGACAACCCAGCAGCCAGAGGGAGGGGCCAGGTCCGGGGGAACAGGCTGGGGGGACATTTGGTAGGAGGGAGGGCCACATGCGAGGGAGGGGGTGGGGGCCGATTTGGCCGTTAGCCACTCGGTGGGGTGCTACGTCACACAGAGCTGCTGCCAAAGGGAACACACTGGGCCTCATTCAAAAGCTGTTGTGGATTAGGACTGCATGTTTCAGATACACTTCAGAATCTCGGAGCCCCCAAATAACCGGGGTTAAGCTCATTTGTATTTCTTTGACTCCTTAGTCTAGCTAAATGGAGAGAAAGTTGTGGAAATGGCTGAGTAGAACGTGTTTCTTGTGTGACAGAGAAAGTTGTACTGTTCATCTGACTGGGCAGAGAGAGAGAGAGAGAGAGAGAGAGAGAGAGAGAGAGAGAGAGAGAGAGAGAGAGAGAGAGAGAGAGAGAGAGAGAGAGAGAGAGAGAGAGAGAGAGAGAGAGAGAGAGAGAGTGAGAGAGAGAGAGATAGAGGCAGAGAGACAGAGAGAGAGAGAGAGAGAGACAGAGAGAGACAGAGAGAGACAGAGAGTGAGAGAGATAGAGGCAGAGAGAGAGAGAGAGAGAGAGAGACATAGAGTGAGAGAGAGAGACAGAGAGAGAGAGATCGAGACAGAGAGAGAGAGAAAGAGACAGACATGAGTGTTGTAGACCTACTGTAAAACAGAGAAGCTCACAGCTGGTGTTTTGGGAAACATGAGACCAGGGTGTAGGGTATTCAAGAGGAGGGGCTTGGTGGGGAGAGGGTTTGGGTGGGGGCGTGGGGTTGAGGGGGCTGTCTGCCATAGCAACGGGTGCACAAGGATGTAAACATGGAGGCAGATGTCTACATGCAGGCTGGCAGAGATAGAAGCAAGCCAGGCAGATAGAGCAGCAGAGTGACAGGTGGAGAGGAACACAACTCAGACCCCTTTTTTTTTTTTTTTTTTTTTACTCAGACCCCATGGTGACTGTGACACCCAGCAGGATATGACATCACAATCCACATATGCCCCACTTCAGATCTACCCCTTATCCTGTTTCCTACCTATTCAAACAGAAGTGGGTTGGGAAAAGTATGACATTGGGATGCCAATGTGTTTTTTTCATAAATATCATAATATATGTTTTTTTTGGATTTAGGATGTAAAAATGACGTGTTAATAAGACATCAGTAGCATTAAACTTGTGAAAACAATCATATTCATTTTAGGACTGATCCAATTAGGACTCCTAAATCTAATCATGTCCTGGAAATGAATCTTATAACTTAGTAAGAGCTGAAATTTCATTAACTCTGGAAAACCATCCACCAACAGCAGTGTAACGAAATACAGCATAATTAATCGATCGCTGCGAGCAGGGTTCGAACCTGCGCGGGGAGACCCCATTGGATTTCAAGTCCAACGCCTTAACCACTCGGCCATCGCAGCTTACTCTTGCTGGCATCCTGTGAAATATTCCACTAACGTATGTGCATACCTCTGTTGCGTTTAGATTTTGTAGAGATGTTGCATTTTGAGGCGTTGAGGCCTAATCTCTTAATACGACCACGCCCCCTTCAGCTCCTCGGTGAGTGGTGAGACCACCAGTGTGATCAGAATCAACCCAATCCATGAACCTTGACCCACGAACAGTCGGCAGTCTGTACCATGACTGATAATGAATCTTGTTGTCATCATCAGCAGGGCTCTAATGCAGCTCTCATCGATCGCGGTTTCGGAGCGTCTGTTAAACTCAGGGAGGATTGACAGGCTGTGCTAATGATGCTGTGAAGTCTGTGATAAGTGCTGTGAGAACAACTTCCCTCTTCTGCCTGAACGGATGCATGAGCCTCCGCCTCCTGCTCTGCTCAGCACTCTGTGACATCACACGGGAAACCGGCGGATGACGTCAGCCTATCGACCGGCGGCACTGACAGGATATGGATGGGGGGGCGAGGGAGGGGATTGCCGTGGAGACCCAGACATCGAGGAAACAGGATCACTTCCTGTTCGATGACTAGGCTATGATGTGAGCAACCCTCCTTAAACCATCCATTAGACGCGAGGCTCGTTCGGGCCCCAGGACGACCCCTCACGTGCCGTGATCTCAGGCCAAAAAATGAGCTCAGTCACGCTGCCAGGAAACCACTAACCAGGGCCAGTACTGGTGGATGACATCATCGTGAGATCATCGTGCGATCGAGCCGTGATCTTTGATTTTCACTCTTAGACACGCACTGCGAGTCAACTTCGTTTGCCTTAATGCTATTTGTGCTCTTGCCCTATGTGAGTGTGAGTTATATGGTAATATGGAGCCTCTCGCAGGTTCATAGTGAGGGTCATGCCTGGGTCTTCCAGGAACAACAGCCTGGCCAGAGGGTCGGGAGGGTCAGAGGTCAGACAGGGAGGAGAACAGAGCCTCCGTCTGACTCCGGGCGGGGGGGGGGTGTAAGGAGTTACAGCAAGGTCACAGCACGTTCAGGCTGCTTCTCGGTTTTGGCAGGCTGCCCTCCCCCTCCTCCCCTTCACCCTCCTCCCTCCCCCTCCCTCCTTGTTAATGTAAGGAGAGGGAAACAAAACGGAGACGGAATGACATCAATCCGAGACGCATTAAACGCAGCTCTTCTAATGGTTACTCTGATTCATTTTCCCCAGCCAAACACTGTCTCAGTCCACTGATGGATGTCTACAGCGATACGCGTTTGACAGTAACCAGGAAGTTACTGGTAGTGACCTTGCTGGGATTTGAAGATCTCGTACGTACATACCAAGCAGTTCGGAGAGAAAGAAACAAGGGGATGGTCTGGTGGATAGTTATAATAGAAGGAGGGGCAGCATTGTAGGGGGCGGGGGGGGGGGCTAAAGAGTAGGCGATGACCTGGATTTCCTTCATCCACTCTCCGATCGCTATGGTTACCACAGCCAGTTACCTTTTTTTTGTGCGCAGAGGAACAAGCAGCCTTGTATCTTGAGCGTGTTTTCTAATGAGGGGGTTTTGGAGAGGGATGACAGCGCACAGCGCAACACCCACAGGGGAGGATGGGCCATCAAAAGGGAGCGGGCCATTACAGTGTTCCTGGGACCGCCTCAGCCTGGAGCCCCCTGCCCCGCCCTCCTGCTGGCATCCTGGCACTGCCATGCAGACAGACCGGGGTGGGTGGCGTTAGGCTGCAACACCCATTTAACACGCTGAATGTCAGGACTGGTGAAAACCTTTAATTTAGACTCATGGAAACGCTTTGGAGGGTGGAATGATTCTACTTTAAGTTCCGGGGAAGGCACTTCTAGTGTCTCATGGAACAAGAGTCACATTTGCCGTAGAGAAGCCATGTCTATGACCTTGTAATGAGAGGATTCTAGTTAGGCAGATTTCTAACAAATGTCACTCACACTTGAGTCATGTCGAACATCTCTCGGTTTGTCTCTCAAACAAGTGATGAAGCTCATCGCCCTCGTTGTACTCACAATAAGACATACCCCAAGTCAGCTCCAGCTAGACGGTGGAACTCAAGTCGTCTTTCAGATAAACCTTCACCGCAAATACACAAGCTCGAGCAACATTTTGTGTGGCTCCGCAGTATTAACAGAATCCAATCTAAATCCCTTGGATTTGATGCAGAAGGGAGAGAGAGGAGTCTGTCCTCCGGTTTAAATGTCAAACAAAAGAAGCCAAAACACCCTGCTATTACTGTAACACAGGACTGGCACCCCATTGTTAGCAGGGGCTCTGCCCCCTAATCTAAACTTTCCATGGAGACATTTTTGGAAGAAACAATACACCACTTTGGGCTGGCAGCTGCGAGAGAATCCACCCGTTCAATCCCTCCTTTACTCCGTTTTTACGATGTGTTTTCTTAATAAAACAAGTGAGATGTTCACTCCTAAATCGTATGGGGATTAAATAAATGGGAAAAGATCACCGACACCGCAGGTATCGAATTGCTTCAGTAAAAAGGAACTGGTATTAATTCAGTTCTGTTTATTCAGTGTATTTACAACCAGCAAACAGAGCGCTTTGCCCCAGGGCTGACAATGTGTAGTTATTCCTATTGTTGCTGCACTTTGGAAACGGCTGTGCCCTAAAGTGGGACAAAAGTGTCCCAGCATGGAAGGAGGGTTACAGGTGAGCTCATCCCAGCCACGCCCTGTTTGTGACCTGGATGTCATGGACATGGTTCTCAGGAGGGGGAACAGCTGGCTGAATGGGCTGTGTTGAAAAGCCCATGACAGATCAAGCTGAGAAAGAGGATCAAACAGGACAGAAGGTCATTGTTGTCCAACTTTGTTTTTGTCTGAACTCAGCTTCTCTTTGTAACTCCAAAGGAGGAGCTGTTCCCTCTCATCTGTTTAATGTTGGCATCAATGGGGGATGATTCAGCAAACGTTTCTGATCAGGACAAATGTACTGGGGTTGCTGTCCAATGGTATGTGTTTTTTAAAGGTGAACGTCCATCTCCAAAGGACATTGAGTAGGTCAACGCGTCACTGGTTATAACTGTGAGACTGACCTGCCATCTGGTGGGAAGTTTGGGAACTTCTGGTCCTTGCCTTTGGCCTTCTGTGAGATTCTACTTAGGGATAGATCAGAACGTCTTTATGGTTACATCTTGTGCAGTAACATTTTAATCATAAAATGTTTTATTCCATCATGTTTGTCAAAAAATAAATAAAAAATAAAGAATGTATTCTGAATTTTGGTGTTCATTAACAAATACTGATGGTGATCTATTCAGACAGACAGAGGTTTGATTGGTCGTTTGTCATTAGAGGTTACGATGGTGCCCCCTGGTGGAATGGTTCATACCCACAGTTGGAGAGCTGCTAGTTCTGTATGTTTACAGTCTGATCTTGATGAAGCTCAACTCAGTCCAATGGTCAACTGACAAACAGAATCATGTTTTTATTATAACTTTTAGCCATGGAAAGTGAAAACCAAGAGGACGGTAGATATCCCTAATCAGTTAGGGACAATGCTTTCAACAGTATTACAAGAACAAACCGGAATCCCTCTGCACACTATGAACCAATCCCTTCTTCCAACACCCTTTAATTTACACTTGAAAAAGCTGGATAGTGGCATGTCAAACTATGAGGAAATTTCAAGGCAAAAATCGATGTCTAACAACCAATATTAAACCTATTGAATCAGACCAGAGTAATGTTTTCCTGTGACGGCCACAAAGATCTGTGCTTTGAGCGTTGCCATGGAACGCCAGAGCTCAGAAGCGGTTATTCACAGCTGAAGGTGTTCATCTCCTTTATGAATCTGAAAAGGACGTGTAATTTCCCATTCATGACAGGAAATATGTCTCCCGCTTGATCTCACAGCGATGATGCAACAGACTGCTCAAGGTCAGAGAGCAAGGGAAAGTCATCACTGAGAGAGAGAGAGAAAGGAAATATGGCCGGCTCTGTCAGCGAAGGAGGTGAAATTGGGGTTCCTGGATGGGGTTGATGAACAGTCTCCTCCCATGGTGCTGTGGCTATGGACGTCAGTCATGGTTCTACAGGCCACTCCAGAAACGCCTGCTGTTATTTGTAGTAGTGTAACTGATTCAAAGAGAAATTCAGTTCGATTTACACACAAAAAATCCTTTATTTTTCGCCAAATTGGGATGTGCCTAAATATTCATTTTGAATATTTCAAAATTCACAATCGTACATTGAGCACATGACACACAGAGTGTTGTACTTGTGTTGTACAAGATAATTGTGGAAATTTACTGTACAGGCAATATAACTACAGATAGTGAAAGCTATTTAACAGTTACAATAGCAAAAAACACATGTTTAACAGCAAAATGACAGGAACCACACATTGTGATAAGAACCTCCAGTAGTAAAGCTATAGTGCAACCAGGAAGGCACATTACAAGTGTCTAAAAGGCTCAGAATGTCAGAAAGAAGATTTTTTTCCCCACGCTTTATATTCTTTGGACCCTAAATATTCATGAACACTCAACATCTATCGTGACACAGACAAGCTGACCCTCTCTGGGCCTTCTCCAGGAGCCAGCTCACCCACCTCACAGGGATGAAGCTGACAAACCTGCCCTCTCTGGGCCTTCTCCAGGAGCCAGCTCACCCACCTCACAGGGATGAAGCTGACACACCTGCCCTCTCTGGGCCTTCTCCAGGAGCCGCTCACCCACCTCACAGGGATGAAGCTGACACACCTGCCCTCTCTGGGCCTTCTCCAGCAGCCAGCTCACCCACCTCACAGGGATGAAGCTGACACACCTGCCCTCTCTGGGCCTTCTCCAGGAGCCAGCTCACCCACCTCACAGGGATGTTGGATCCACGTCCTGTTATGTGAGCTACTTCTCTCCACATTGTGTCTGTTTATGAACATGTAACGAGGAGAGGAGATGGGGCTTTCATCACAGAGGGTTGCTCAACCCTCCCAGCCTCTCTGCGCCCCAATTAGCTTTCATGCACTCCAGAACACAGAGGGTTGGTCCATTAGCTACCCACCACATCTCCTTCAGTCAGGCAGATCTAAGTGTACTAGAGGAATAATTTAACATTAATCCTGCGTCAAAGTTTAATTAAGCATTTCATTAAAACTAGATGAAAGAAAGTGCACTTGATGAAGATGCTGTCACCTGGTGAATACAGTGATTAACAAACTGTCATCACTGGTCCTTTGTAGTAATTAAATTGTGTAATTTTGTAAAGGATGTTTTGAGGGTTTTCATTTTACCCAAAATTATGAACATAATCAAAAATATTTTTACAAAATACTTTTGTACATACAGTTTTTTAACCCCTTTGTAAACCATCATATGTAGGCTATCGTAAATGTGATTAATATATCAATTTGGTGCAATTAACTTGGCACTTGAGTGCGACGAATAGTATTCCTGGATTGAATCCTACTTTTGCGTAGGATTACAATGATCATCCTGTATATTGAGTCTTGAACAGGCCTACAGACAAGGAGCTTTTAGATCTAAAATCTTGAAGTGATCGTCACATCGCCTCTGCTTTAAAACAGCCGGAAGCTGTATTATTGTACATTTGGCTTTGAAATTAAAACTTACCGAAGCGAACAATAGACATGAACCCAGCGACAACATTACAATATTTGAAAGAGTATAAAAGATATAAATAAATAAAAGAGTCTTATTTCATTGCTCGTCGTCAGTTAAGGTTAGACATGCGTTGGCGCCATCAGCTCTACATCTGGAAACATCTCCGCGTGACCTCCGCTCTCCATGTCCGACGGCAGCGGCGCGATGGTGTGTTTCATCCGGTAAAGCATCACTATAACCAGGGCCAGCAAAAACAACAGCAGGCACACGAAAAGTCCCAGATACGTCGATAAACTTGGCAGCCTTGGATCTTGACGCCCTATTGGCGCCACTGTTGTGGTCCAGATGTGCTGGTGGCTGGAATTGAAAGGTGTCTTGGAATATCCTTCGGGTGATGGAGTGAGAAAGTTCTTCCAGATGATTTGTTCGTCCAACATGGTGATCTTAACAGAAGCTTCTCTGAACTGGCGCGAGTAGAAATAGATGCAATCCGTCAAGGGTGCATATCCCAACTGCATTTGAAATGTGGATTAAAAGTCGAATCTGGAGAATTAGGTGTCGCTGGCTGTCATCATACCGAGGTTGGGGAGGATCACGTTGTTTTGGATGAGCGCGGTGTCTCCTTGTCACGCCGGAAGAGCGCGCGAGATCTCCACGCGCTTTCTTTATGTAGGACAGCCGCGCGCGTATCTCGCGCTGTATCTCAAAATACACCGTGGAAAATGGCTTCAGAAAGAAATATAATTCATTTCTTTCAATGAACCTCTGATTCTCTGATCTGATCTAATCGTTAAAAAAATATGTGTTTTCTTCGAATATTATTGAATACCCTTTCGCTATATGGTGTTTCTATATGCTACTGTCTCTTGGCGACGAATTAACAATTAATGAAGTGGCTTCCATGGACAAAACAAACAGTGAATCTGAATCTTCACGGAATGTTTCAGGCACCTGAAACACATCTCTTCTCCACAATACCTTGAGCGTTAATAATACACTTTAGATACTGTCGAAATTCAAAGCAGGTTGCTTTCATGTATCTGTCCAGCTTGAGTGGCTTTCAACAATGGAATGCCTTTCCAATCAAAGTCTTTTATGCTGAATCGCCATTGATGTTTCAGGGCATAATAGACTGAAGTCCATTGATTATTCAACCAGAACACATGAAATGTGGCTTGATTGATACATTTAGCCAATCTACAAATCATTGAGAGTGGAAAAAAAACATCTTATAAATTTGAAGAAACAAATCATGCTTTGCTGAATCATTTTTCATATTGCAGCCTGTTGTGTATGGGGCAGATTGGAGGAAAAAACTATCTTGGTTATTAATATTAAGTAGTAGACCTCATGCATCAATAATTGAGTGGATGTAAACCAGGGGTAGGCAATTCCGGTCCTCGAGGGCCGCTGTCCTGAAGGTTTTAGATGTTTCCCTGATCTAGCACACCTGATTCTAATGGATGGTCTTTATCAGGCTTCCACAGAGCTTGATAACAACCTGTTCCTTTGAATCAGGTGAGCTGGAGCAGGGAAACTTTTAAAGCCTTCAGGACAGCGGCCCTTGGGGACCAGAATTGCCTACCCCTGTAAACCATGCTCTCCACACCGAGGCCTACAGACACAGTCCAAGCCTCTGAGTTCATAAAATGACTTGTTGGGTGGACCTGTCTGTCTAATAACATGACCCTGCAACATCCAACTGAAACTGAATGTAAGAAATTGACTTCTGTCAGAAGTCTCTGGACTGAAGTTCTGACCAACAGTAAGAAAACGACAAAACATAATGCTTGAGAGTGGAGTCCTTATTCACGTGCAGGGCCCGTTCTATTGGGACATGTCTCCTGTTAGAACCCAATGTTCCTCACTGCATGAAGCCTTGTAGCAGTTGTCCAGGCATGTGATGATTGTTCATGTTTTCCACCTTTTTGTTATTGGAACCTTCATGGAAGTCCTAATAAAGTCCTATATGCACTACTGTGTATATACACCGCCCCCCCCCTACTATATTTGTATTATTATGTCACATATATGTTCTATGTTTGCTCATTTCTGCCACAGTTTGTTTGTAAATCTTGCGTCGTGATTAAACCCCATTCTGATTCGGATTCTGAAACTATTGTCACTGTTGACCAGAAGGGGGCGCACGGTGGTCAGC
The DNA here is from genome assembly GCA_030340685.1 of Protosalanx chinensis. Classification (NCBI taxonomy): domain Eukaryota; kingdom Metazoa; phylum Chordata; class Actinopteri; order Osmeriformes; family Salangidae; genus Protosalanx; species Protosalanx chinensis. The sequence continues at coordinate 5,230,122 of CM059338.1, read as the reverse complement.
GAAAGGACATCTCAACGCACATACTTCCAGCTCAGACGCGGTCAATGTGGGATGGGTTCCCTCCATCCAAACTAGATGTAAAAAACGATTCACAACTTTCAGACCTTGCCTGAAAGGGGACGTGCGCACTTCCAGCCTCATCCGCGGGATTCCGTTTGGTCCAATTTATGATGAAAACATGTCTGTGAATGAAGTGTACGTTTTCCGACCGTTCAAGTTGATCGCTTTACTTTGCGTTTTTCTCGCCCTGTGTTTGGACGTCGTTGCGTTGCTGAGCCCGGCTTGGGTGACGGCGGATCGCTTCTCTCTGTCGCTATGGGAGGCATGCACAGAATCCGAGGCGGAGATCACACATTCCCGCTGGAGTTGCACCTCCACCCTCACATCTGGTAAGAATAAACATCTCCCATCCAAACCAGCGTTTTAAAGAAATGCATACTGACTTTCTGACAGCATTTCAAGGTGATTTAACGTGACCAATTAACTGATGCCTCGACGATTAGTCTATATCAATCTTTCTCCCAACTTTTTATACAGCCAATTTCCAGGAATGCGATATTTGGTTTAAAGTAGATTGCCTCTGTGTTATAACTGCAGAGGGAATGAGAATCCTAAAATGCCCAGTCAGTATCGTGAGCCTAGGGTGAAAGGTTTTAAGAACGATTATTTTGTGCGTGGGTGCTGCTGCGGTGATAAAACAATGGACCATTATCAATTGACTGTACTGTGACTGGCATCAGGTCATTGTAGGACCGTTCTCCTATCTAGGGTTTCTCGTCCGCCTTCTCATTACGAAGTAACGAGATATTTACATTTATCAGACGCTTTTATCCAAACTGTAAGTATAGGGACATTTTCCCTGAGTAGGGTGAAGTGCCTTGCCCAAGGACACAACGTCATATAGCCACAGCCGGGGCTCGATTTCACAACCTTCCGATCATGAGGCCAACATCTTAACCATTGAGCCATCTGACACCCCTAGAGACCGCGTTGATTCTTCTGGGTTCGCAAGGGACAATCTGCGATCGCCTCCCTAATAACGTCACGGTTTGTTGATCTGTTGCAGTGAGTTTCTCTCTCTCTCCCAGCAGGCAGTTGCTGAGCGATTAGTCTCTGTGACACGCTGCCATAGGCTGCTCCACTGACCTCTGTAGGCATTGTGTGTGCAGGTGGGTGTGTACCACCTATTGTTGTGACTCTGGTAGAGAGGGCATCCAGTGCTTTGTTATTCCTGTTACCGAGTCCGTGGCTGTCCCTTTGAATTGGGGGATGGGGCTGGAAGGGCCGAGGTGACACAAAGCAGGATTAGATACAGTGTTCCCAGCCTCTGAGAGAGGAAGAGGATCTTTGAGACCCAGAGCAAACATTGAGACCAAAAGTTGCGAAAGAGCCTGAATGTAGAAATCCCCAGAAAGAACATTAAACCAATCCTCTCAGGCGAATGGCATCCAGTCAGTGGCATAACATCGTCACGCTGGAACAGCCTATTGTTGCATTCTTAGGAACACCCCCATGCTTCCTTTTCCTTCCCACAATTAGTCAGCCCTGAACGGGATGGAATGGAACAATCTACCCAGAAGTTCCGCCGGCTCGGAGGCTTCCGGAAACGTCGGGTTAGTGTTTGTGCAACCAGCAGGTAGGGTCTCGGGAGGCTACTCACACAGCCGGCTCCCACTCTGCCTCCAGCTCAGCCCAGAGATGTCGGCAGGGAGCCTGGGGGAGACAGACACCAGATGGAGGGGGGAGCTCCAGAGGTGAACTCTCTGGCTCAGTTGGGGTCCTCCTCTTTAACACTCCCAGCCCATCCTATTGGGGCCAGGCATCTCACCCATTATCACAAAACCTTTCACCGGGACCCAGCATGGGGGTTTATCTTTGCCTGGAAAACACCTGCCACTCTCCGGACCCCATGCTGTGTCCAGGGGGGCAGCAGTGATGTCCGGGGGGGGTAGGGGAGGGGGGGGGGGGGTAGGGGAGGGGGGGGGGTCTTATTCTACCCTGGGCTGATTCAGACTCAAGAACACTCAACATCCACCGTCAGTAGTCATGTGGTCTCGTCTGTCCCAGCCAATCCAAACTATCCAGCCAGTAAGCCTGCCGACCAACCAGCAGCCTGGCACAAGAGAGCATTATGGGCTGGTGTGGCGAATCGTCCTCTATGGCTGAGGAATGTGCGGCAGGCTGAATTGGAGGTCTGGTCCTGAGGGATGAGGCCGTCCCCAGGCAGTGAACTGAAAGGGCCTGGTGGAGCTCATTAGGGGGGGGGGGGGGGGGGGCGCTGAGAGGCTTCAACACCCCAAGAGACAAAAGAGACAGGGAAACGGGGGGTGCGGCGGGGGAGGAGGGGAGGCGCTGAGTCACGCAGTCAGGGTTTAGGCTGGCCTCATTATCTACCTTCGCTAAACCTCCACCAGGCCTTTGAGGCCGACTAGTCAAGTGAGAGGGATCAGGTTGTGGCGCCCTGCGTCCCTGGTCCATCAAGCCTGTGCTGGACTGCAGGCAGCAGATGCGGATGCGGAACGTTACCCAGAGCTCGTCTGAATCCGACACCTCTCTTTATAAAACCTCTCACGTGTTACCCGGGTTTCGCGTCACGTTTAGACTCGTCTGAGCCGCCGGGGGTCTGATTGCGAACGGCGGTTCGTCAGAATGGAGCTGAGCGTGTGCTGATGGTGTGTGTCGCTGTCCCGCAGACTGGCAGATAGCCACCCTGGTGCTGCTGCTGTCGGGAGCAGCCGTGACGCTGGTGGCCTTCCTCATCGCCCTGATCTCCCTGTGCCGAGGGACTCACAGGCTGCACTACCGCACTGTGGCTGTCTTCCTGTTCACCGCAGGTGAGTCGCTCGCAATCAAGCCCAACGTGAGGCAGATGTGCATACACACACACACATGCTGTGGTCTCACACACACTCACACACAGACAATTGATATTTATGCCCATTAAATGACAATTTCCATATAGACAGGCCTCTCTGTCTGACTACATTTGGTTCCGTTTTTCAAGTCAGGCAAGTGTGAGTTTCTAGAAGGAGTGTGCAAGGAGGGTTGGGAGGCAGGGGGACAGTGATGATTCTGGTTCTGGTTGAGCTCCCTCCCTCTCTCTCTCTCTCTCCATCTCTTTTTCTCTCATCTCCCTCTCTCCCTCTCTCCCTCTCTCCTTCTCTCCCTCTCTCTCCCTCTCTCTCCTTCTCTCCCTCCCTCCCTCTCTTTCCCTCCATCCGCGGTGAAGAATCTGCTGTGAACCCCACAAAGCTGTGTGCCAAGAAAAAGCAGCCGCAGAATTTGCACTGTTACCCATGAAGACAGGAATGTATTCCCTCATGGATAATATTGCAGGGAAAAAACACACTCTCCCACAGCTCTCTCTCTCTCTCTCTCTCTCTCTCTCTCTCTCTCTCTCTCTCTCTCTCTCTCTCTCTCTATGTATCTCCCTCTCTCTCTCTCTCTCTCTCTCTCTCTCTCTCTCTCTCTATGTATCTCCCTCTCTCTCTCTCTCTCTTTCTCTCTCTCTCTCTCTCTATGTATCTCCCTCTCTCTCCTTGCACAAGGCCCCCCTCCCTCTGGGTGTCATGAAAGGAGACTAGGAATGGCATTGCTGACGAGCTCTTCACTCATGAAAGAAATGATTAGAAACCAATTCTCTTGAAACCGTCTTCTGTGGCTTGTAGCAAATCAATGAAGGTACCCAAACCATTAAGGAGAGAGGATGAAGAGCAGCTCAAGGGAAAGAAGATGACCTCTTTAGTGAGAGCGAGAGGGATAGAGAGAGGGAAAGAGAGAGAGAGAGAAAGAAAGAAAAAGAAGGAGGGCGAGAGAAAGAAATAGACACACAGCCAGAAGATGGAGTTTGAAAACAATGAGAGAGCTGAAACCACAGCCTTACTTGGTTGGTACCCAGTCCTGCCTGCCCAATATAAAACTTGATTATATAACTTACATCCTGTTATGTCATGCCTCATTCTAGCTGAGGTTTCTTAACAAATCCTTTCAGAAAGTGTAGAAAACATTACCACAGAATTCAGACATCTATTGAATTATTCAATCCTATTCATTCACTGCATGGTTTCAGTTCAACGATGAAACACAGCTTTCCACACAGGTGCAGGGGACCACAGTCAGGCATTTCTATGCCTTGTTAGAGCTGTCCAGCTAGGTGATGCACGACACCAAAACAATTTATCTCTTAACAAGCCAGCCAGCCAGCCTGCAGCATTGACCATGGCTGTTTGTCATTAGCAGCGTGCCCTATGAGATGCAGTGTTGTCCTACCATGGTGTGTAATTGCTTTCAGACCTGGGTGAGGATAAAGGTCTCCTTATGGCAGCGGAGACCTGACCAGGAGACGGCAGGGCTGGGGATGGGGGGGGGGGGGGGGTGTAAGTGAGTCTGAGTGGCTGAGAGAGTGTCTGCTGGCTGGAGCCTCAGTCCCAGACGCCCCAGCGCTCCCACCGGGCTCCATCAACAGTCACGTTCCTGGGTAGCTGCCCCCCCCCCCCCCCCCCCGCTCACTCCCTCTGTCCCTCCTGACCAAACCGCCGTGTCCTGCAGGAAGGAAATAGGTGGAGTCTGAGAACATTACACAATGTCTCCTCTCTTAGGGTTAGTCCACATGTATACACCCTCGCACGCGCTCGTTTAAACAGTGAAAAAAAAAGACAAGCTGCTCGCTCGGTGCTGTGTGGCGGATTGTGATTATTTTTTAATGCACACGCAAACACTCACACCCACACAAAATAAAAGACAATCACACTCACAGTCGAGTCATTGCCAACGCTGGGTCTCTTTGTATAGGTACCGCATCGGGAATGTGTTGACTAATAGGAAATGTGATGCATTATGATGACAGTGAGTCAGTGTTCCTCTCAGGGTCTGTGTTGTTAGGGTAATGAGTGGTAATGACTCATGCTGGTGACTATGCCACCACAGGATATTAAAGTATGTTGAGGTGACACAGGAAGGGACCACCCTGTGCCACCCAGAGCTGAAAGGAACCCACGTCTTCGGGATCCAGCTGTCTCTGCCATGAACCCTGAGCGGTGTCGTTCTAGAAGGGGCAGTGTGATGTGTTTTCCATAATGACTGGTGTTGCCAGACATTCGACCACAGACCAGCAGAACGCTGCATCGCTAGCAGTTCAGAAACACCAACGGACCTTTATGTATTTGTCTGGGAGATCCTTATTTGAATGCCTTGCCCCAAAGTCTGCATTCCTTTGGATAGAATTCCATAAGCCCCCTAAAAGTACGGTGGTGGGGGGGAAAGGGGGCGGATGTATCAGATTTGGTACTTATTGATCTGTTTGTCTTTGTGGTAAACTAGAAGTCCGGAAGTCTCAGCAGCAGTAGGGAATAGTACACAGCTCCACATCCACATCCAGGACATTCTTGAGCACGGACTGGTGTGTTACGCCTGAGCTTGAGTGTGCTAGCTACAGGCTTCACAAACAGCATCTGGCTCTCTGTGGGAGGGTTCAGACAGGGTGTGAAAGACCCCATGGGAGGATGGAGAACAGGGGGGGGGGGGGAGGACCCCCTTAGGTGGTTCTTGTCCCCAAACTAATAAGACAGGCCGCATCAGCAGGACCGCCCCTGGCTTCTTGACCGGATGATACCTCATCGCGATGCGACACATCACGATACGTGTCATCGCACGTTGCTATGGTTTCCTGCCGCAGGGTCTAACGCTGACGTTCTTGTCTTCCAGTGGTTCTGCAGGCCTGCGCGCTGGTGCTCTACCCCATCAAGTTCATCGACGGCGCCGTTCTGCAGACCTACCATGAGTTCAACTGGGGCTACGGCCTGGGATGGGGCTCCACCATCTTCATGCTCGGGGGCGGCATCCTCTTCTGCCTGAGAACGGACATGTACGAGGACGCTATGTACTGAAATCTCTCTGCGAACCCCCCCCCCAAACACACACACACACCCCCACCCTCTAGTTTTCCCTCCCAATCTCCCTCGCTCTTTTTCGAAAGACAGACACACAAACTTCACTCCCGCCCCCCCCCCCCCCCCCCCCCCCAGCTCCCACATACATGGCTTACGTTAGCTTAAACACCCACATGCTGTATTTAACAAACACATACAGGTCCCCTTCGTTATCTATAGGGTGGGTGATCGGACCTGTTTTATCCCAGGCCTGGTGGGCGAAAGAGGAGAAGTAGGAGGCTTGAGCTCTGAGGAGATAGTCCCCCTCTGGGCTCCCCGGGCCCCCGTGCCAGGGCCTGGCTGTGGCCTCCATGTTTGAGCACAGAGAGGTTGTTTTTTGGGGGAATGGCCACTGTAGTTATGAACTTTTCTACAGCAGCATCCAAGGGATCTCCATCGTTAGAGGAACCAGGAGTCACTGAGTCTAGACGCTCAGACTGGAGGTTTTGAAGGGATTGGTATATATTTCCTTTTTCTTTTGTGTATTTTTGTGTAGCATTTCCTGATGACAAATCATGTTGTTAATGTATTGATGGTATCATTAAATTTGCTATCTATTCTCCCATAGGAAGATATATATATTTTATGTATTGCTGTTTGATATTTGCAGTTACCGAACACAGAAATAATCTGTGGTGAGGGATTCATTTCCTACATCTTCATTGCTGAAACATATCTGGTTTTGCTAACTCCTCCTGACATTTGAAGTGTTCAATAAACAATTCTGATATGTACGCAATACAAAATATGTTACTCTTTTGTTTGAAAGATCCCATTTGGTTTGTTGAACCGAGCTTTCCAAACCCTCTCATCTGTCCAGTGGTACGCTCGTCTCGCAACACCCTCAATTTAGGGTCTCGCAACACCCTCAACTTAGTTTGGACATTCTCTCAACGACTGTAAGAATAATCACCGCAGAACTCTGTTTAGTTCCAGCCTGTTCTGAAGCTAACAGCAGCCACTCCAGCCTATCAAGACCGCTGGCTCACAATGCTCCAATCGGTGAGGTCCTCTGACTATGGCAGGAATGTAGCAGAGCTGTGGGAGAGAGACAGAGAGAGAGACAGAGAGAGAGAGAGAGAGAGAGAGAGAGAGAGAGAGAGAGTGCTAAGGGTAGGTGCTCTGCTATTGAGGAAATGGCATGGCAGAGAGCCAGCCAGCTCCAGCCACTCTCCCCTGTTTCCCAGCACACAGGGCCTCACATGCCAAGCTGGGGGGAGGCCATGGTCCTGTTAAGGCAGCCATTATCAGGGGGTTGGTTTTGCTGGTCAATGAGATGTGGGAATGAAACTTGGAAAGCTGGAGAGTGATGAGGTTCCGTGCTACTGGTTGGCAAGACTGTTGATGGTATCCGAGGGCTTCACACAGACACTAATATTACTTCCTGTCCACGAGATGAACATGGGGCTAAATGCCACTGTAGAACAGGATATTACAGTCTGTGCTACAATGGTGCAGACAGGTGTTTTTGTCTAACGATTTAAGGATGCCTATATTAATTTATTTGAGGTTGGGAGATCTACGACACATAAAATATTATTTTCTAGATTAAGGATTAAGTTGAATTTTCATGTCTCGTACAGTTAACACCTCTTCCTCCAAACATTTACGACACTCCTAACAAGCAGAATTCCCTTTTTATTAGTTCCCTTGACAAAGGCTGAATTCCCTCTCGGTGACCCAGCCTGGTTCCCCTCAGCCTGGTTCTCCTCAGCCTGGTTCCCCTCAGCCTGGTTCTCCTCAGCCTGGTTCTCCTCAGCCTGGTTCCCCTCAGCCTGGTTCTCCTCAGCCTGGTTCCCCTCAGCCTGGTTCTCCTCAGCCTGTTTCTCCTCAGCCTGGTTCCCCTCAGCCTTACTTGGTGGTGGAGGAATGGAAGGCAGTCTCAGCTGCTGTTTGACGCTTGGGTCATCTGGTTTCCATTCCACTAAATTAGCACCACTACTTTTCCCTTTTTTTGCTTTAACACAAACAATGATGGAATACTCAGCAAGGGAGGTCTTGAGCCAGTCTGTCTCACAGACACCCGGTAGTGACAGATTGCTTTATTGACTTTTGAGCTATACGTCCAGCACACTTGGCTTATCATGCCCCTTTTGACCACTCCTCCCACCCCCTCACTGATTTGCCCTGCCCTACTGCCCTCCACAACCACGCCCCTGTCCTGCCCCACTGGCCCCCTGCCCTTCAGTCCCCCATTCCTCTGCCCCACCCCACTTCCCCACCCTGCCCTCGCCAGCCTACAGCTGTGTCCATCTCTCCCACACCCTCTCAGGTGTCAGGTGCCATTCGTCCGGGTGACTCCGCTCCTCTCCGTCCAGCAGAGTGCTGGCTGCACCAGCTGCGTCCCACGGCCTGAAATAGGTTCATGCTCCACACTAGCTTCTCTCTGGTTATATTTTAGCTGCGCCAGTGAAAACAAGCTCCATGAGGCCTTTGTTGTAGAACGCGGCCGATATGGTGTCAGTCTCTGTTCTCACCCTGTCAACAGCTCCTCGGCTGAACCTTCCGGAAGCAGACACATAATACTGTAGCAATAGCTGTAGTTAAGACCTTGGGACACTTTGGTGCGTGGAGCCTCTGTCAATCCAGTAGTTTTCTTATTATAGAGATGACCTCTCAGGAATGTGTGGAGCACACTGCTGATCTGTTGGGGGGGTCAGGGTCACGTGGTGTAGAGAGGTGTGGGAGGAGCTATACATGTTCTTTAGAGAACCTCCATGGCATAACAGGTCTCTAAACATGTTACATGTCTGTTACGGGCTTCAGGAAAGACATTCATCTACCTTGGTGGAACAAATTCTAGATGGTTCAGAGAGATTAATTATTCTTCTCTCACGGCTCTCTTCTTTTTGAAAGCTCTCGCTTGGAATGCGCTTTGGATAAAAGCGAATCTAAATGTAAATGTAAGGTGAAAGGAAAGCTTTTTTAAGGTTAGCCGGTGTTGTTTCATAGTTCATGAGAGGGTTGTCTTGTCTTTATCAGTTGAGAGACATCTTAACCAAGGGTATAATGAATAAAACACAACATTGTGTCACATTATCATTGAAACTTTGGCTTTAAGGAATCATTTATTAAAAAATAGAACATATGGCTGTAAATGTTAAAACCGTCAGGCCGGAAGACCCAAACAGCAGGGCTAGAGTACATGTTTACTCGTCACATAATCATGTTTACCTTTCAGTCTCCCTCATTATGCTACAACATCCCCCAGCTTTGAGGTCAGAGGATAATTCACAGTTTCAAGGTCTATCTGGCCACACCTGCCTTTTTCCCATGGCTCACTTTTGCCATCTAGTGGATAAATCCTGAATACTTGCTTCTGAGTAAACGGAAAATAACATTAGCGAAGGTGGTGAAACGATGACGGTTTGCGATGGTTTCTGTTGACGCTGTCCTCTTCGTTCGGCCCTAGGTCTCGTCAGCGGGATGGTTTCACAGCTGCCGAAAGCTGGTCCTGTTTTTTCCGGAGGTGTTGGAGGAGGTGACACCTGGTTGTTCGACACCTTCCGACAAGGCTTGACACTCTCACACCTGGCAATGAGCACCCCCCCCCCCCCCCCCCCCCTCTCCTGCTTCCCTCTCAATACCACGACAGTTCTCTACCCCCAAAAAAGAAGTCTAATAAGGAGTTTTTTTTCTTCAAATAAAAGACAGTAAACTAATTCACACAACATCACCCAAACCTCTCGCACATCTTTTTCTTGTTACAGTACTGGTGTGAGTATGGTCCTTGGAGGGTAGGCTGACCCCAGAGCACAGTAACCAGCATGGCCCTACTCTCAGTGGCTCTGCAGGGACAGATACCAGTTACTGAGCCTGGGGGCCAGAGGGTCTGCGCTGGGCCAAGGTGTCGGAGGGCCTCGAATGAACAGGAATCCAGGAGGGTCAGGAGTGTTTCAGTGTGGTGGTGGTGGGTTTCATTGGGGTCCGAACAGTCCTACTGCTGCCTTATCATTTCAAACTGGTGACACCAGCATAACTGGTGACCATCTCATTTCATGGAGAATCTACCACACAACCACAGCTATTCAACCAAAAAGGACAACCCAAACATATATCATTTCAGGGTAAACAGATGTAGTGAAGGTACTGACCTCGGGGTGTCCGGCTGGGTGCGGAGGGCTCAGGGACCGGACAGGGCAGCAGAGTGATGGTCCTGCAGTGTGGACCTCCACTCTGAGACCTGATGGCTCAACACCTGGGGATGGCTGGCCCCGCCTCTCTGATCATACACTTCAGCAAGGCCCCACCTAAATCAAACATTAACCCAGGAGAGGGCAGCGTTCCCCAATTCCACTCTCTGTTTTGGTCATTGGTAACGATAATCCATTGCTGCGAGTCAAGAATGATTTGTAGATTCTAAATGCCTGATCAGTTCAGCAGCGTGAGTCAATGTGTTTGCGCCCATATAGATTACTCTCATCAATATTCCTTTTCTAATCGGCCCGTATCCATGGCAGCGGCCACACAACAGTTAGCAATAATCTCATCCCACTCATGCAGCAACTACCTGCTCACTCACATTTGCTGTGTGTATGTGTGAGAGTGTCTACGTGTGTGTGTGCGAGTATATGTGTGTGTGTGTGTGTGTGTGTATGTGTGTGTGTATACGCGTGTGTATGTGTGAGTGTGTGTGTGCATACGTGTGTGAGTGTGTATACATGTGTGTGTGTATGTGTGAGCGTGTGTGTGCATACGTGTGTGTGTATACGTGTGTGTATGTGTGAGTGTGTGTGTATATGTGTGTGTATGTGTTTGTGTGTGTATACGTGTGTGTATGTGTGAGTGTGTGTTTTTGTTTGTGTGTGCCTGAGGTGTCGGCTTTTCTTGGCAGACTTGTCACATTAGTTCCTCCGCTCTCCTGTGAGTGCGAGTGTGTGTTTGTGTGCATTTTTAGCTTGTCTCGCCTCGAAGTAATTCAAACATTAATTAGCTGTAACATATTCTGAGTTGATGATAACTGCCACCTCTAACCATACAACACACGCACGCACAGCAATGCACACTCATACACACACCCACATTAACACACAAACAAGTTTGCCATATTAGGCTTGTTGGTGCAGAGTGTCCTTGTCCTTGTATTATCATGAGTGAGCATGAACTGAGAGGCCCATGATGGGAAGTTATCAGCTGTATGCATTTCTGACCTCGCAGAATGGCCACACACACACATACACACACCCACACACACACCAGGTGGTCCATCTCCCACAGTCACTGTTTATTTGGACGAGCCACAGACCTACACCAGCAGTCTGTGCTGGATGTCTTTCCCTGGATAAACTGCTATTATAACAGCGATGAACTCATCGTCATCTTCCAGTGCACAAAGCAGTCATTCTGTGGTGGCCACGGCTAAGTGGGTTTTATTGGCTGTAAAATGTTGTTTCATGTTGATGGAAAGTGACACTAGGACGCCATCCAGTGGCACAATACAGTAGTAAACATTTATGTCCAAGGCAAGCTCAGCCGTTTAAAACAACGTTCAACTACTAAACTCCTCTGAGACCAAAAACCAAATAAAACACAAATAAAATGTGCAATACTCACAGCGTGAACGTAGATGTTTATTATGTCAGATTTTCACGTTACTTTGACATTTCAGGTACTTTATAATAGAGCTGAGAATGAGCAACTACGGTATATAAAACAATGTCCTTTTCGGCATACATGGTAAACCCAGCTACAATTCCAACCTGAGTTGCAACTGAATCTATAGGATCATTAAGATGGGCCTTGGGATGTAGACCCCTTAAAGAGACTGCCTGATGATCGATGATTGTTCATGCTTTGATCTGTTTTCAGTCACCTTCCTCCCCTTCAAACAAGTCTCATCCGTGACCTCCAAACCCCATTTTCTTGTAATATCAGCCCAGGGGAGTCGTTAGCCCTGCTTTAGGGGGGCTGAAGCCAAAATTTTCTTCAGCCCTCCCAAATAATGATTGTTATTTTTTTATGCAACATTTTTACTATTGTTTTACAATACAAGTTGTACAATACTTGACAAGTTATGTATTGCTCTTATACCGAATGAATGCAAGCAAAGATACAGAGACAAATCACACTTGCTGATTGAACCAATCTATGAACTGTCTGAAACAATGGATATCTGCAGCCCCAAATGAGTCCCCAAAGATTTGGCGTTCTACATCCTTAGGGGCTAATCCCCCCCCTTTCTTTCAATCCTAGAAACGCCCCTGTATCAGCCGCTTGCAAAATATAGTTTCAACCCCTCCTGATGCAACAGATAGGTTGACCACTCCATCCGTTGGTTTAGGTAGGGGGTCCTCACCTGTTGAGAAATAAGGCAGGATCAAAATGAATTATAGCTTTCAAAACGGAACATGTGTGGTCCTTGTGGCATTATAAATATAGGAAAAGGGACTCTTAAGATATCCTAAAGTTTGGTATAGGGGCCCCTACATATTAAATGAGGCTCCTGGGGCAGACAGACGGTGGAAGAAATACAAACGACCGCAGCTCAACAAGTAGCCTGTGGTGTCAAGTGTATAACGCCAGAGAGCATGCGTGTGAGATTAAACGATTGAACAAGAACATATCTGCTGAAATCCTTTACGCTTTCCAAACCAACAACAACACGATCCTCGTACAGCTTGTTGGTCGTCTTACCTTGGGCACGCTTGACCTTGGCCAGGTGACCTTCGGTTCTTCAGATGTAATCGTTGTCGGCATCCCTGCATATGTACCAAAGGATGACGTACAGAATGAGCAGAATGGCGAAGAGGAACAGAGCGATGAAGATGGCTTTGGTAATAGGCGAGACCATCGACTGCATGTCAGGAGGGAGAGAGGGAGGGAGATGCGGACCCGGCTGAGGCTCTCAGACATGTTAATCAAAATTCAAGGAGCGTCTCCACTCCCTGTCAACTGATAAACGTGCACTGACCTTGTGCAGCAAAAAGCCAGAGGAATCTGTTTCAGATCAACGCACTGATCTGCTGGATTTCTTATTCCTAAAATAGCCTAACGCCTTTTTTAAACTGTTAACGTGTTTGTGCAAAGAAAAGAAAACCAATTAAAAGCTAGACTAGACTGTCACCCTTAAATTACTTTGAAAATAAATAGACATTAACCGAATTAAGCTTGGCAACAAGTAAATATATTTTTTGTCCATTTTTTATGACTCAGACGGTCCCTATAACAGGTGGAAGGTATTGATCGTCCTGGTCTGTCTTAGGAGAGTAGTACTGATCCTCATCCCCTGAATCACCGTCCTCTTCATCCAGGGTTGGGGAAGGAGATGTTGCTCTGGGCGGAGGCCCGGGCTGAAGACCCTGACTCTGGATGTGACTGGTGGTCCCAGTATCCTCAGGGAGGGGTGGAGCTGAGGCTGATGGTGGGGGGTCTTCCATGAGTTGTGCACCACTTAGCAACATCTTCACCATTTGGTTGGCATGGTTCTTATCGGTCTTAAGCTTCAGGGTGAATTTAGGATGGGGGCAGTTTCCTGATCCATCGCCTGATACAATCTCTATCTCCGTGATTTGCAATCTGTTCCAAATATAGATTTTACTTTGGACAATTGAGGTCATTTGCATGGAGCCATGAGGTCCATTCAGATAAGTGTTCATGCTCAAATGTAACATTATAAACCTGTTGTACCTTTCTGTGGCCCTTTGATCCCTGAAGCGTTTAATAATCCAACACATAGCAGCCAGGACCAAGAGAAGAAGCAGCAGAACCACCACAAACACGATGAAGACGTCTGAACTCAGCCACTGGGTCAAGGTCACATGACTGGCGCCACTGGCGCTCATCCCTACAGAGTTCATAATGATAATACATTTTATTTATATTGCGCTTTTCAAGGTACTCAAAGTCGCTTTACAGACTATAAAATCATCATAAAAGTTTCACATTAAAACATATAGTAAACATTAACAGAAACAGACACTGCATTTTAATCCTGTCCAGAGACTACAGATGAAAAATAGCCTTGTGGCTAATTCTGGCATATCTACATGTAAATGTGGATTGATATGCAATGTCCCTGAAAAAAATACGTGTGTGTGTGCATGCTTGTGTGTGAGTGTGTGTTTGGTGTTTAAACTTCACCTCTGTTGACTTGTGGATACCTTTTCTCCTGAAACGGTTGTGCGCGGGAACAAGAGACCAAGCAAGGGGGTCGAGATGGCCGGTTACTCTGGACGCCGGTCCGTCACATCCAGGTGTCAATGGCGGATTAAAGACGAGACACAGCTGTGCATACTGTTTATTCTTTGCACCTTTTTATGGTCTGGGTCATGTCAACATGGATCATTGTAACTTATTCGAGTGAAGGGATGGTTGGTGAAATTATTATCGTACAATTTCCAAGTTTGCCCGCATTAGGGGAAAAAACGTACGATTATGGTTTGTATAGGCCTTTACCGTACTAATGGGATGCTATTTATTAAATGAGGGGTTTGATCAGTCTAATTAACGTTCACGCAGAACCCTTACCCTACCGGAAAAAACGACGTAAATATGTGTCCGTTTTTTAATTGTATTATTATCATTCAAAGAGAAATACCATAGGAACGTTCGAAAGACTCTATACCAAAGAGATGACACTACCCATCATACTTACACAGATAATTTTTATTTTGTCATTTGTAATCAAGTACATTAACTTGACATTATAAAGCATTCAATATCATGTAATGTATAATGGCAATAATTGTGGCATTGTAAAAAAAAAAAAAAAACAGGAACTAAATGCACACAAGGGGTAAAGGCTGGGATCAAAATAGAGTGCTGGGATACAATATATACAGATCTTGAGATAAAAATAGTCAGGAGATAAATAGTTGGGAGATAAAACCCTATTGACTTAGGGTCATACATACTAATACTAGGGGTTGTAATGTGAAATATTCACAATCTACATGCAGTGTGGGTTTTTATGTACAGACTATACAATTGTTCAAGTATTGCTTTTTGCAGAATCGAATATACAGTGTTATGTCTTTAGATGGAGGCTCAGTAGAACGTCCCGTCCTATGCAGGTGACAGGAACAGTTTGACCTTATTCCTCTTTTGGGATGTACACCTAAAGATCAGAAAACAGCGTTAGCTCATCCCTTCCTGCCTGCCTGTGTGTGGTTGTGTGAATGTGCGTGAGTAAGGGTTTGTGTCGATACGTTTATGTGTGTGTGTGTTGGTGCCTGTGCGTAGTACTCACACTGTCCACACCGCCACCAAACACAGGGACAGGATTATTATTGCGATGCCAACCACAGCTCCAACCACTCTTACATCCAGGTTTTTCCCTGGGACAACCTTCTGTACATCTATAACACAAAGACATCAGATTAAAGGGGATCTGATGGGAGTCTGACAGAAAGACATTTACCTCAATATCCAGTATCACTAAGGAGATGGGGGGGGGGGGGGGGGGGGGGTGTACATCAGAAAATATACGTGTGGTTACAGTGCTACCTTGATCACATGACTGTTGACTCCAGTCACTCCAGAATCCTCTGTCAGCACAGAACTGGTGCACCCTGGATCTGACCCGGAAGCACTTCCTCTCAGCGTCCCCGTCGGAGACATACGTGAAGGTTGTGTCTCTGGTTAGGCTCTTTGTCTGCACACGACAGAAACAACACATGGCTTTGAGGCTCCTTTGTCAAGCCGGAAAAAGTGCAGGTATCCTCCGGAGAAGTGAAGTTGTACATTGACAGTACGTTGACATCTTTAGTGAGGGATTACTGGCAACTCGAGGGGAAAAGCCTACCAGCAGTGGCTCTTTGTCTCTTCTTTCCTCACTGATCTCCACCTCCCACTCCAGGCAGCCTGGACGGACTCTTCCCTGAGGGGGAGCCCAGATCAGCTCCAGGGACCTGTCTGGACCTGCCTGCAGATCACACATCTCTGCGGCTGCAGGCTTCACTGAAAATGCACGACAGAAACGACTGCACTGATTTACAACCATGTTGAGAGGAGACGGCAGAATGTTTTGATGTGAGGGAATAACTGCAGCCAACATGGTGGTACAGGCGTGTTGTGAAGGTTTATCCTATATTTTCATGTGAGGGAGATACTGCAGCCAACATGGTGGTACAGGCGTGGTGTGAAGGTTTATTGTCTGAATACCCTGATTTTGAACTTGCAGGGTGAAGAAGGCTGGCCTCACGACCATGTAAGGAGAGGAGCCGTTCACACAGATGTTGAAATCAGTGAACCCTTCGAGAAAATCCAGTGAGAAATTGCAGCCTGTCCGGGCACGGTTTTGAACAATGTAGCTTGGGCACTCCTCAGCATGTTCCATGTCACTATGCCTAAGGACACAAATTAAACACTGTAAATACTGTGGTGACAATTGACAAATCATTCCTGTGAATCCCTTGTAAACACCCACGAGTAATGGTACTGCCCGAAGCCTTGTTATTACTCTGGTTATGTCCTTGGGCAAGGCACTTGCTGAGAATTCACATGCTGAGAATATGCTTACCAGAAGTAGAGGCTGTGCTGGGTTTGAGGTAGAACCTCAGGACCATTAAGCCAGGTACACTCCATGTATTCCTGCCGATGGAACACACAGGCAAAGTCCTGGACCCTGGAGCCAATGGAACCTGTTGGGGATAGCAAAAAGAATAACAATTATAAAAAGAAAAAAAAGAAATGATAATCCCGACATAAATGAATGAAAAAAGTGAACAACAACATCCTAGTAAAAAAATCATTAATTACATTTACATTTAGTCATTTACCAGATGCTCTAATCCAAAGCAACTTCCAGCAAGTACAGGGACATTCCCCCCTGAGGCAAGTAGGGTGAAGTGCCTTGCCTAAGGACATAACGTCATGTAGCCACAGCCTGGAATCCAACTCGCAACCTTCCGATCACGAGGCCAACGCCTTAACCACTGAGCCAGCTGACCCACCAAATCAATCTGTGAAGTTGTTGGAGCCTACCTGTGTTGGAGGGCAGCAGGGTCACCTCTGTGAAATTGCTCTGGATCTCTAAGTAGTTAGTGGACGCTCCTTTCAACAGCGTGTACAGTCTGACCTTGACCGCTTTCTCAAGGTCAAACTGGGCTCTGTAGCTCCTTCTCACCGTCCTGATTGCCTACAGGATAAACACACACACAATATCATGTCCTCAGGCTTTACCTTTCTCACACACCCTCAGATGATGCGTCATTGAGTCGAACATTAGCTGCCTCGGCAGACAAGTAATTATCTTGTCCGTGCGAATAAAAAAACAAGTCTGATTCTGATGTGCCTACCGTCCACCTGTCTGTGTATGTGTTCAGATACTCCAGCTGGTATCGCAGGGAGCAGTCGGTCCTGTTGACCAGGCTGGCAGGGGGGCTCCAGGTGATCAGCAGCTGTCCCAGACGGCCAGGGTCCTGGATCTCCACCTCCTCAGGCGGAGGCACTGGGATGGATTTAATTTACAATAAACATACTTCCAAATATATTCATTAAGGGTTTCTACAAGAAATATGTTACTTGTTTGTTCAATTTATCGTTCAAATTTAATTATATTATCAAATATTTTGAGCAGTTCTGTTTACTGTATCTTTACATTAGTCAGCATAGTATCTTGTTTTATCTTTCAGTAAACAGAAATAGTCCCATCATCAAATGAATTAGTCAGACCAACTAACCTGCCAATCCATGAATCTGGATGAACTGGTGCCAGTGTAGAATGATAATAAATACAAATTCATGGTTTAGTGAGGTTTTTCTGCTCAGCAACATTCTGCTTAACTCCTGTTCAGGAAAGAAAATAATTTTAATAAAAAGCTCTAGTCTCCCTAATTTGTAAATATTTGATAACAAAAATGTATATGTTTTATTTATGATGTCAAGTGTACCAAAAAATCTGCATATTTCTACATTATCAAAAAAAAAGCAAAACAATTATTATTATAATCTGAAGCAGATTAAAGATACAACTAAATGCGACGCGGGCCAAAGGGACGCGAGCGACGCTAAAAGCGATTGGATTACCTCGTTTTATGTTGTAAAGTCCTAACTGGATGCGAGCAACGTTTTGGCTGAAGTTTAGGTCGAACGCCCTGTTTCAGTCGCTCGCGCTGAAAGCTCTGAAGTCATTGCAATGTGTTAAGAGGCGCACGAGGAGGCAGTACTTAGTGGAGAGGAGAGGAGAGGGGGGGGGGGGGGGGGGGGGTACTTTTGTGAAGCTTGATTAACACGAGGGTGGTTCTGCTGAGAGTTACAGTTCAGCATCCTTGTTCAGATCAGAATCAGATCTATTTTAACATCAGTTTACATGTGGCTGATGTAAAATGTACTGTAAAGGGTTAAACAAAAGGATGTACTCAAAGGTATAAACAATTCCGTTTTATTTTGTGTTTTGGCCTTGAAACAAAGTTGAATTAGCTTGTTTCTTTTGTCTTGTCAAGTCTGATATTTTTTTAAGAAACACCTCAAACTTTTTACAGTGGATATATTTACAGACATAAGGTTTGGTCTTTCAGAATCCTTGCATGCATTTAATTTCTTTTGAAATACAAAAATTCTTTATTTACAGAATACATCAGAATGTTCTTCATTGTATCATGTGTAGACAATCTTTTAGCCAAACTTGATGCACTGTGTGTGTTTGACGTGGGTAATGCCAGGAATGGGCCTTGAAGGGAATTTTGTCAAATGTTGAAAAAAAAACACACCAAAAAAAACGTTTCCAATGAGTTCGTAACTTGTAATTTAGTACATTATAAGCAGACAAACAAAGACTACTATTGTTAACTTCCAGAGAAAAAAGGTATTTGTTGTACAGGCCAGTCCAAGCATGAACAGGCTGGTAGGTGAACAGTAAGGCATTCTGCTCCAGGAAGGCGGCAAAAAATGTGTATTGACCTTGAAGTGAATGAAGGTACACTGTTTTTCACAGTGGGGGGAATGATCCCGATGGATGAAATGTGGCTGTGGACAAGATGTTTCATGGCTCATTTGGAGAATTCAACCGAAAACAATAGATCCACTCTTTAGTAATGCAAATCAAAACATTTACCCAGAGCCTTTAAAATCTGGTGAATAAATCAGAGCTTAAAACCCTCAAAACATTATTTAATTTGTTATCAGGGTTGAAATACACAAACAATTAAATAAAAGCACAAACATACAACAACAAAAAATAAATAAATAAATAATTTCCCTGATATACAGTTTCTTAGCGGAGTTGTCTGTGTGTATCTATTTGCATTAAGCACACACGTTTTTGCTGCAAATCCAACTCAAAAGGAACCCGTGATTTTTGCGTACATTTTCTTTTTTTTTTACAAAACATTCTTTAAGTTGCACCAAATTGTCCAACAGATGAAAATCACAGCAGTAAGTCCATTGTACATAATAATATCCTAACTGATCAACTTGTGCTTTGAACTTGTATTAAAACGAGCACAGAAGGGTTGCATCAAAGCTGCTGAGAGTCACAGCAGTGTCGTGTTTCCAGTCTGCTGGTTCCTGTGACTGCTGAGGCTAGGATTGAACAGCTCATTCAAACAGCAGTAGACAGCAGAGGACTGTGCAATACAGCAGGTGAGGTGACTAAGCACCTGCTACAATACAAACAGCCATTCTGATCATAGATACTATGCGTTTCCAAGTAAGTGATGCTTCTAATCCGTGTTTGTTTTTGACTCTGGCTCCCAGGCCGGAGGAGAACTAACAGGAACTCAACTTCCTGTCAGAGACAGAAGACCAGGTGAAATGCAGAACGTGACCAGAAATATCTGTAGAATGCTACTTGTGTCAAAGCAAACTTAAGCTACGAGTGCAAGGGCCTCTTGATGTGTGTTGTGGCTGGTGAACCAGCATGCAGTTCACTTCTCAGTGAAAAAAGAAGTGAAACGCTTTTCACATCGCTATGGCGTTCTGAAACACAGGATTGGGAGACTTGTCAGGGCAGCCTTGGTTACTCCAGTCTCAACAGTCTCTGGGAAATAGCCATGGCAACCGGTCTTGCTGTTCCTCCAAGTTCCCCACGTAGTTTGACCTTTGACCTGACTGGGTTCATCACCGGGTCATTGTGCCTTGAGCAGGTCACACTGGTCATACAGAGTCACACATATACTCTACACACATACAGTATGGCCCCCCCAGTGGGTTGATGGGACACAAGCTAAGAAACCGATGGAAGAGAAGCAGGGGCCAGCTGACATCATAGAAGAGAGGGGGGCCCTTCTCGTGGCTCCGTCAGCTGGTAACGGGCTCCTGTCCCCTGGTCTGGGGGCCGTAACCCATTTGGGTTCCCTGGTCCCCAGTGGTGAGGTCTCTCATGTGAGGGGGGTGGGGTGGAGGGCTGGGGAGGTGGAGGCAGGGCCCAGCTGGGGGCTGGGGGGGGGGGGGTGGTTCAGGCACCAGGGCCCAGCTGGGGGCTGGGGGGGGGTGGTTCAGGCACCAGGGCCCAGCTGGGGGCTGGGGGGGGGGGTGGTTCAGGCACCAGGGCCCAGCCTGGGTGCTAGACAGCAGACAGCTGGGTGGGCTTGGAAGCAGGCAGCTCTAGCAGAGCCTGAACAGTCATTCCTACCTTCACAAGGCCACGCTCCTCCAGGATGTGGTGTGGCAGACACAGCTTATCCTGACGGATCGCAGAGACAGACGGAAACCACACACGCCCATAAGCTATCAAGGTTACGAAGCAATGTTCTCTCAGGATCTAAACCAGGGGTAGGGATCCCTGGTCATCGAGAGCCATAGTCCTGAAGGTTTTAGATGATTCCCTGCTCCAGCACACCTGATTCAAATTATCAGGCTTCCACAGAGCTTGATAACGACCCTTCATTAGAAGCAGGTGTGCTAGAGCAGGGAAATATCTAAACATCTAGTATGGCTCTTGAGGACCAGGGTTCCCTACCCCTGATCTAAACTGTTGTCACTGTGTGAGAAAAGGGTGTGGGTAAGGAGGTGTCTACCTGCGGAACACCCAGCTTCTTGCAGGCATCAAGAAAGTTCTCCACGTTCCTACGACACTTAGCCATGCTGAGCTTCGGCTGAGGGATAGAAGAACACGTTTGATTTAATGCGGAAGTCCTCAGGCATAGGCATGTTTGGACTGAATGGCTTCCAGAGCCGTTAGAGAACAATATTAAGTTTTTTGATTTGTCACGCGTTGACTACTGAAGAAGGGAGCTTGTTCTTACCACTGCAGGTGAGGGCACATGGATGCTGGCCACGGACCTCGGACGGATATGATTGGCTAGATGGCACAGAACGACGCCGTCCATCAGCGCCGCCCCGACATCATCCGGCAGCAGGACCTTCAGTCTGGACTCGAGGTTCTGAACAGGACAGAAGCCCCATGTTAGTCGTGCCTCCGTAACCACAGCGCTGGGAATCTCAGATCCGCTTGACAGATGTTGATGTTTTGGGTTTTTCCGGTCGATGTTGGATTTTTGGAGCCTTCTGACCTGCCGTAGGATGCCGATCTGCTCCATCTCCTCTCTCAGGTGCTCCATCTTCCTCCTCATGGTGAAACTGGGGTCTGTGGAGGCAATCTCCTGGCGGCTGCTCCTGGTAAACGCTGCGGGCCAAACGGAACATGCCGGAGACATGATACAACACAGGTGCCTCACATCAAATCAGATGGGAGTCAGGGGGGAATGCCTCAGGGGGGAATGTCCCTGTACTTGCTGTAAGTCGCTCTGGATAAGAGAGTCTGCTAAATTAATAAATGTAAATGATGGAGGCCTTATGGAGTGTTTTATTTATTTATGCCACAGGTAAAACGGTTATGGGTTTCGAAATGAAACTAGGATGGGGGAAAGCGGAAAAAACTGCTGGGAACGTGTCTGTACAGAGCATTTGTTCATTATTCATCTGTTAATAGTATCATCCCGTTAGGGGTCACAGGTGACTGGAGCCTATCCCAGTTACTTTCGGGCCTTAGGCGGGATACACCCTGGACTGGGGCCAGCTAGTCGCAGCTGTAGGCAGCATATAGCCAACAGCATATCCAGTCTCCTTTCCAAGCAACAGCCTGGGAAAGGTCATATGTGAAACTCTGTGCTTCCACAGAACTCTTAATTAAATACAAAATGCTTCAACAATGGATATCCTGTACTCACTGATAGGTACAGGCCTGTGCAGTAACAGGAGATAAGAGCCTCATCTTTGAATGTTATCATCCTTCACCAAGGACCACTGGAGGGTATTTATCACAGTAAGACAGCAACCTTAGTTAACCTGGCCTGACTTTTGAAACAACACGTTGCCATCCAACTTCCATGGAACGCTACTTCACATTTGAAGTGCAGTGAAATCTGCATTTCCTGTTGGTGTGGTCACTGGACAGAGTGTTTGGGTCTGATTTGACGTAATTCATGGATGTTTAACATTAAACAAGCAACACAAGTGATACACAAGTCATATCAATTTACTTCACGCACCAGCTGGAAGTTAATTTATAGTTCCTATTATTTGCCTACAAGACAGACAGCTGTTTAAACCAAATAATAAAAAACCTGTCCTCAACTTGAGGTTATAGACTGGCCACTGAATTTCTGGGTAAAAGTACAAGGCAATAATATCAAACACAAATAATTGACTCAACTTGTTTGTACAGGAAACTCTAAAACAGTCAAAACCACTGTCATATTCTCTTATTTTATTTTATTACGATCCTAACGGCTGTAAATCACTCCTTATTCCAGACAGGAGCCTCCTAACTTAACCCACACTAAATCTCTCCCACTTAGATCACTATCTTGTACTTTATATTTTGTATTATACTGCTTCTTAACTGTACTTTATATTTTACCCTGCCACTGTGTGTGCTTTACTGTACCCTGCTGCTGTTGCAAACTGCAACCCCCCTGTGGGCCAAATAAAGGATCTCTTATCTTATAATTTCCCACAATGCTGACATTCCTGATAGGCACCATGTTTTCTGGAATCAGTGTAAATATGGTTTTAGACTGTGAATGACTCACCTGATCTTGGCTTTAAGCCAAACACGGTAAGGGTAGTGCTGAATTCAGAGCTGCGCATTCCTTCCTAAAATCACACAGGATTGTAGCAGCAATGTTTAAATACATTCACGGTACTGTGTACGGTACAGCCTGGCTTGTAAACAGGAAGGTGGATTTTCATTTCTGTTGAAATTCTCCTTACCTCACAGTCTTCATTACCGCTTGAGTTCCTTCTGGCGCTCTGACACTTGTACTGGGGAAGAGAGAATTCCAGAGAAATGTTTATCTCACCTCTGACTATGCCGAGATAAAAACATCCTCTCAAGGAAGACAGAATGGAGGGGAGGATGAAGGAATCTGGCAACTCTGCTGTTTTATTCTCTATCTCTATGGATACACTGGCAACCACACGTCAACTTGCTTCAGTTTTGTTAAAGAATGCTGGGTTAGGGTTTGATTCACTAACGGGTGTTAAATTCATGAAAGAAATCCTCAGTAGAAATGTTAACACAATGTCCTAGGTGAAATGGTGAAACTGTTATGATCCTGAGGCAAATGACCAGGGTTCAGTTGCAGATATTTGACTTATGGTGAGACCCGATGAATCAGGACATGAAATGTGTCCTTTCATAGTCGAATGATAATGTATCATCGTCTTTCAAGATCGCAAACTAAAATTGGATCATGATTCACTGAGAACGCAGTAGGAAATGTCAATGTGTCACAACTGTGGAATGGTTACAATGAATGAGGACGTGGAAAATGTACGTTTCTGAATAGAGACACTTATGCATGTGACTTTTTTCGCAACGAAATATTAACGACCGTTAACGTTACAGGTTTCCGGTTCTTCGTCATTCATTCGACACTTAAAATGTTACAGTTGCTGCTCAGGATTTTCTGTACACCATCAAAAATGGAGCAAATGTTTTAGTGTTTGTGAAGAGCCAGCATGGTATTTCACTACAGAGCGTGTGACCCAAAGTGAACCAACATGTAAATAGGCAGGACGCCAGAGAGAGAGAAGAGAGGGAGCGGGCTCGTACCTTGAGATAATCTTTTCTAAGGTATTTGTTCCTCCTACGCTCCTCGTTCTGGTTCAGGACGGGAGGGAGCTCTGGCCACTTGGCCTCTGTGTCTGATTCAGACTTAAGGCTGCCATCGAAAGAGCAGGATGACGAAGGCTGCAGAGACATCCAAATGAAGGTCAACATGCTGGAAGGTTCCGTGCGGCTGGATAACATCAGCTCAACAGATGCCCCTGGTTAGTTTGCTGTGAAAACCCCAACTTTACCAGGAATAAGACTATCTCTCACTTCCATACTGAATATCAGAATATCACAGTGATATTCTGAACAAACGTGTCCTTTTTCCTCATCAAACAAATCAATATAATTTCATTCCAGAACTTAAATGATAAGCATGAGAAGGACCAATGTACGGATGAAATGGATGACCTCGGAGAAAGGTGTGTCGTCGTCGGTAAGGTCGGCATCCTTTTCCGACGGAACATGGAGAGAGAATAAGATGAAAACTGAAACATGACATGGATGAACGCACTTGCTGCTGATGAAGCAACCAAACCAAAGCGATGACTGTGGATTCACACCCGAGTGCCGACAGTGAAGAAGCACCACGGGTTTGGTCTGGTTCAAACACTAACCTGTCCACCGAGTACTGAAGCCCCACTGCTGCCTTCATCCAGAGAGGCACTGGAAGAGAACACGCATGAACACCAACACGCGACTCATCAACTGTCAGAAGCGGTTTAAAGCACATAACTGTGGTCGGACTGTGGTCGGCAAACTATGATGTAGCCGAGTCACTGCTGAGTCAAGCGTTTCAGCGGTTAGGGCGAGGTCGATTCCTGGCTGTGGCTACATGCCGTATGTACAATGTGCCCCTGTGCAAGGCACTTCACCCTGCTTGCCTCGGGGGGGGGGGGGGGGAGAATGTCCCTGTACTTGTTGTAAGTCGCTCTGGATAAGAGCGTCTGCTAAATGGCTAAATGGAAATTATGACTCAGACTCAGACATTATGACTCAGACAGGAAACCATTCTGGGAACCCTTCTGAAACTGGGGGAAAGTCCACTTGTAGAGGGGCGGTGGGATGTGACTGATCGTGCGGCAGTGGGGCTGAATGCTCACCTGCGTGTGGCCTGGGACTGAGATCTCTGCTTGTTGCTGGAGCTTCCAGAGTGGCTGAGGAATCTGTGGAGGAACAGGTGGTCACAGGCTCGATCACACAGCACAGCGGAACCCCTAACGCCATCACGGACACAGAAGGCTCTCTCACACGGTCTCTCTCTCACACACAGTCTCTTTCATTGACACAGTCTCTCTCTCTCTCTCTCTCTCGCTCTCTCTCTCTCTCTCATGGACACACAGTCTCTCTCTCTCTCTCTCTCTCACTAACACACAGTGTCTCTCTCTCTTTCTCTACCTGTGTGCTCGTCCAGTTACCCTTCTCCGGTGAATAAGACTCTCTGCTCTACATATTAAGGAGCGTCGTCTACCAGTCAGTCATCGCGTACGCACCAGTCAGGTCCAGGGAGGAGGCGGGAGGGGACGGCAGGAGATGGATGGGGCAGGAAGGGGGGCAGGAACAGGAAGGAAGCAGGTAAAGAAAACAGGAAGAGCAGGTGAGAGGTTAGCGCAGGGAGGAAAGAGGAGTCACATGATATAGGAGCGGAGGGGGAAGCAATTCAGGTGCATGAGCCAGTGATTTTGTTCAGGGGATGACGTCACAAGATTATCATTCGAAGAAGATATGAAGACATGAAATGAGGCAGGGCAAAGCAGCTGGGTGTGTGTGGTTTTGTCTGTGGTTTGGGTTGTGTCTGTGGTTGTGGTGATGTCTGTGGTTATGCTAATGATTGTGTCTGTGGTTGTGCTTATGATTGTGTCTGTGGTTGCCTCTGTGGTTGTGTCTGTCTGTGGATGATTGTGTCTGAGGTTGTAGTTGTGTCTGTGGTTGCCTCTGTGGTTGTGGTTGTAGCTGTGCTTGCCTCTGGGGTGATGTCTGTGGTTGTGGTTGAGTCTGTGGTTACGGTTGTGTCTGTAGTTGCCTCTGTGGTTGTGGTTGTGTCTGTGGTTCTCCCTGTGGTCAGTCTCCCACCTGTTCTGTTGCTCCTGCTGGAGAAGCTGGACGGCGATCTTCCTCAAGTCCAGCACCTCCTTCAGCTCATCCTCCTCCTCCTCGGCCAGCTGCTCCTTATCGGAGCTGGGAGCCCCAGAAAGACAGGCCGTAAACACCAGGAGAAAACCCCAGCTAACGTCTCCTGAACGATCCCTGGTCACAGCTCATCGTCTGATCTCTATCTGAGCTGTCTGTGGATTCCAGATCCAGAACATCTGATAGCTTTACACCATCAACTCAGAACTTCAATGTGAACACGAAGGATGGACTATGTGATGTATACAGCGCAGCCTCTCTCCTCTACGTGATAGTCTCTTACCCAGACTCCTCCTTCCAGCTCTCCTTATCTTTGCTTTGGTGTGACTTATTAAGGACTTTCTCCAATTCCTGAAACACACATGGAATATTCATAGCCACGGGACACAGAGGCAGTGATCTTAACCTCACAGGTTCATTTGGTGTTGAGGTGTTCTACGACAGCGAATGGGATGAAGCGGACCTTGATGCAGGTGACATAAGGGCTGCTCTGCTGTATGTCTCCCTCCGACAGACCCGCGTCCTCATCTGGGTTGGGCTCTATGAAGTCATAAGGGTCTTGATCTAAAGAAACAACACTGCGGTTAGTGTCCTGTTTCATCTACTGGTCTTATCCTGGAACAGGTGGGATTCCAGGCCCCTGTCTACCTTTGCAGGAGTCCATCTTGGAGAGGAGCGAGAGGGCGTCGGCGCGGGCCGTCTCCGACAGCTGAGAATGCAGGCTGATGGTGTCGTCGTCCGAGGGCTGAAGAGAGGAAGAGAGGATGAGGGCGGGGATGAGGAGGGGGAGGAGCTGAGGGGGAGCGGCTAGGTCCTCCAGATGGGTAGTGTCGAGGTTCTGGGGGGTTTTTCGCGCGCGGACGCTACCGCCGAGCGATGAGCTCAGACGAGTCGGGAGAGAGAAAGTGACCTCTGACCTCTGTCGTAGAAAGCCTCTTGTCTCCGTTGTCACTGCCTATACCAGAGTCAGGGCCGTGGTTCTTGCTGGGGTAGAAATCCTCCATGCTGCATTGGAAAAACCAGACGTGACGGGTGGGTCGGTACATATGCAGGATCCTGACGATGCAATTGGCTGCGATGCACTGAGAGGAGGGGCGTGTACCTGTCTGTGAGTGGCTGGGGGAGGCATCCCCGTTTCCCCCCCAGGGAGGGGAGGTCAAGGGAGTCGGGCTTCTTATCCATCCTGCAGGCCTGGATGTTCAGGTACTTGAATATGTGCACCTTGCCTTTAAGGCAGATCTGAAATATACAAATAATTGCAAATTGTCAAATAAATACGTGCGAGTGTTTTACAATATCATCTAAACTAAGACTTCACGGGTATAAATCTGTTATGCTCAGTGACCAATACTCTTTGTAAAAGCTATCTCTTGTAAGTCGCTTTGGATAAAAGCGTCTGCTAAATGAATACATGTAAATGTAAATTAATGATAGAATAATTAAATGCGAATCAAAATGGATGCAAGTCGCCACTAGATGGCGCCCTAACATAAGTATTACAGGGCGTGAGCTGTGGGTGGTGATCCTCGCAGACAGACAGACCTGTGCAGGTGGAGACTGCATAGGGTTGTTATCTAAGACGATGTGCTGCAGCTGCCTGAGTTTCCTGTAGACTGGAGGGATTTCTGTGATCTTGTTGCAGGAGAAGTCCAGTCTGATCAGGGGAAGCTCAGCCAGCTCTGGACAGAGAAAGATGGACATGGTAAGATACCCAGAGCGGACTTGACCTCCGCAGATCACCTACCGGAGGGAGACATTCTCATGAACAAAGGTCGTGGAGGATCAGGTAAGAGTCGTGTGGCAGGAAGCAGGCGTGGTCTGACCCTCGGGCAGCATTTGAAGACAGTTCCTCCTGATGTTGAGTTCCCTTAAGGCGTGAAGCCTCCCCACCTGCGGGGGTAGCACCTGGATCTCATTACAGCTGATGTCCTACAGGGGAGAGACGCGACAGAGCCTCACGCAGACATCAGACACAGGTCCACATGTCCATTCACATGCTCACAGACACACAGACAGACAGACAAACACGCACACACACTCATGCAAACCCAGTTTACCAGTTCCATCAGCTCTTTGGCCTTTCCAATCTCCTCTGGGATGGACACAAGCTTGTTGTTGCTCACAACCAGCACTTTGAGGGGGAGATTGAACAGGTATTTTGGCAACGTTGAGAGAAGGTTCCGGCTATAGAAAAACAAAATACAGGTAGGGCGAAATAGGCCAGACATTAGTATAACAGGACACTGCCACACCTTGAAAATCAGCCTCTGTGTGTGCAGATACACAATGTGTGTGGAATAACAATGTAGAAGCAACTCTTGATCATGTGTAAGAGGACACCAGCTCTATTCGATATGCAGGCACTATCGATGCAGTACGTCTAAGCTTGTTTATGAGCCCGTGTTTTGTGTTTTGTCTCCGTCTCTCTCTGCCGCTTTGTTTAAAGGTCTGTTTTGGCGAGAGAGGAAAGAGGAAATGCATCTGCAAGTTTCGTGTTTGGGAATTCACCGAAAGAGGAACACGGCAATGAAGACACGCGAGACGGCAGCGAACGTGGACAGCGTTGGGTGCGACTGAGGCCCGCCCGTAAGGAGAGATCACGTGACCATCACTGACCTGATGTTGAGGTACGTCAGCATCTGCAGGTTGATGATGGCTTCTGGGATGCATTTGATGCAGTTGTGGTAGAGGTTGAGGGACTCGAGGGGCGCGAACAGACACACCTCGGTAGGGATCTCCGTCAGACGGTTCTTGGACAGATCTGAGGGGAGGGGAGGAACGTCAGAACACACACTGTGTCTGACTGTACTGTAGCACAGCTATAGCTGCTGTGAGTTTACATTGAGTCATTTAGCAGACGCTCTTATCCAGAGCGACTTAACAGCAAGTACAGGGACATTCCCAACTGAGGCAAGTAGGTTGAAGGGCCTTGCCCAAGGACACAACGTCACGTAGCCACAGCCGGGAATCAAACCCAACGCCTTAACCACTGACCCACCTGACTCCCCTTGAGTCTCATCGGACTGGGGTGGGAGGGCAGACTGAATCCAGGAAGTCTCGATCGGTCGATAAGCGTCTAAACGACCGATCAATGAGAACAAAGGGTCTTTGTCAAAGTCAGGTCTGCTGGTATAGCATGTTGTCCTGTTACTCACACTAACAGTCTTGCCGCACGGGTCGGATGCATCCGTACAACATCCATCCTCAAAGTGTTTCTGGGATCGATCGATCCAACATGAGTGGTCTGGTACGAGCGCTGTGTGTCTGCATGATGGATCTGGAGATGACACGTTCTCCACCCTGACATCCCATATCACACCCAAAACGTCTTCCTGTTCGGGCAACGCACTAAAGCTGCTGGTTAGATTGCAGAAGAGCTCTAATTTCATGGGTGGCGAATCAGAACGTGAATTAAGAACACGTTAGTTATGCTCCAGAGTGAGTGATGTGATGGACAGTCAAGCACATTCTATCACTGCCATCAAGCCAAGTCCAACTGACTGACAGATGCCCCTGCCGGCCAATCAGACGCCGTCTAAAGGGGGCGGGCCTCCGTACCTCTGAGACGCTCACAGCAACTCAATTCATTCATAAAGTGGACTGACACACACAATTAACACTGTGTTGACAGGCTGTGGATTACACTGAACCACCTGGCTTTCGGATTCTAACAGAATCAGCTCACATGTTCCCAATCCTCCACGTCAAACCATCATACGTGTCATGATTCTGTACCGTGTAAGGCTAGTCTAAGGCTGCACACTGTGTTACGGTGTGTTTATGGTACGCATTCTGATGTTAGACCGGGGCTGATAACCTGCATGGCAGATTCACCCAGTCCAGTCTGCAGATTTGCGCGCCTCAGGGAAGCTGATCTCAGACCAGCCTGTGTGTGTGAAGGAGAATGTGAAGCTGCAGAGATTCATGAAGGATTCTGTAAAGGCACTGCTGATGCCATGGCAACAGCACGGGTCCAGGAGGGAGCGGTGAGCGAATGCGTCTTGAGAGCTGTCTCTGGGTTCCGGATGCTTCCGTCTGCCGCTGGCGGGAGGCTGCGTCTCTCCCTGCCTCGTCTCGGAGAGCGTGCAGAGGACAGTTAGCGGCGCTGACCTCGCTGGAAAATATACGTAAAGTTCCTCAAACTGACAGACTGTCAGTCTTTAATCTGGCCTCAGCTGGTTTCTGGTTCCTGGTTTCCAGGTACCCATCCTGACACTCTAAAACAAGGTCATTGAGAGACATCACAAGTACAGATGTATTGTTCCTAATAATCAGAGGCTCTTATAAAGCATTGTTTCATCAAGCCAGAATCCCCAGAATTGGACTGTCTTTTGAGTGCATGTGTTAAATCCCAAATCAATTTCACTCCCAGTATCCCTGTGAAGACAGAAGCAATTCTTCCTTTCAGATTTTTTTGGGACATCCCAGCTGCACACATGAGAAAGACACATGTTCCCCGAGGCTAGCGTCTTTCAGATGGAGCGTGGCAGAGGCATCATCAAAGGCAGTGAGGGAACGCTCCCAACATCAATGCCAGTCAGACACCCCCCTCTCCCTCCTCTCTCTTCCTCCCTCCCTCTCTGGAACGCGGTAAGCCTGAATACCGACATCAGTGTTTCGGCTCCCGAAAAAGACAAGGTAGCCCGGAAAACACACGACAAAGACGAGTTCAAACAAGCCTGTGACCGCCGTTTGACTCACCTGTAAGTGAGACATTTCTGCATTTATGGAAAAATGAAGCGTTGCCTTCCTCTATTCGAGACGAGGGCGTGCCGTCTGGAACAGATCCGTGTTGATACATGGAGTAGTTAAGTGTACCGTCTGCGTGCAAACATCAATCTCTAGGTGACCCCAATCCTTCAAAAGCAACACAAATAATCACCTGGCTGACTCAATATCCTTCCACGACGAAACGTCAGCCCACCTTATCACTGTCATTACCGAGGCGCTAACAATTCAATCTGCCGCATAATGAGCCGTCTCCTCCGCGTATTAAAACAGCGCACACTGTGCTTAATGCGCTACATGATAAACGCATTCGCGTTGACAGTTCAATTGTATGAGTTCATCAACTAGATTGTGGGACAGTACCACAGGCAGCGGCTAAGCACCTGAATTATGCTTGGTTATCCATTCCACAACATGGGGATTAACGATGGACACATTTGTAATCCCTGCTTCTCACCAGCCAACCAGCACCCTCCACTCTCCATCGACAAGAAAACCTGGGCGACCCATGAAATATTCAGAGGCCAGACCATTCAGTAAAATCCAAGCAGAACTGGCACACAGGAGAGAGAGAGGATGGAGGGCTTGCAGATAGAGATGAGCTCAGGCATGCATTTGGAGGCTGGCCTAGATTTGGGTCCATCTGGATCAGGGAGAACAGAGCCAGCATCGTCACCACAGGAGCAGAGACAGAAGGGGTGTCCCAACCTCGGACTACATTACCCACGTCTGCTCTCAGTCCTGGTCCCCTTCCTGTAAACGACACGCCCACATCTTCAGTCGTTTCCTCCCCAAGCTCTAACCCAGGGGGTGTCCAATCCTGGTCCTTGAGAGCCACTGTCCTGACAGATTTAGATATTTCTCTGCTCCAGCACACCTGATTCTAATGAAAGGGTCATTATCAAGCTCTGTGGAAGCCTCATAGTGACCATTCATTAGAATCGGGGTGCTGGAGCAGGGAAACATCTACAACTGTCAGGACAGTGGATATCGAGGACCAGGGTTGGACACCCCTGCTCTAACCGGATGATTTCTCTACAGAGAGGAGCCTCGGACTCCACCCATCCAATCAATGGAAAGGATGAAATCAGAGCTTGTCCTCAGCTTGGGCGTGACACAGCTCGATCGGACAACTGTGTCTTCCGATTTGCAGGCTCCATCAGAAAGACTGGCAGGTACACACACACACACACACCCTCTCATATACACACACACATAAACCCCCCAACACAGATGCACACAGACACAAACACACCCTCTCATACACACACACATAAACACACAGACATACACAATCTCTCATACGCACACACACACACACATAAACACAGACACATGCACACACAGACACACACAAACACACAGATGCACACACACCCTCTCATACACTCACACACACACATAAACACACAGACACACACGGTTGACATGTGCGACCCCGTCTAACTGTTAATGTGCTTGTAGTGAAATCCCATTAGCGTGTAATTTCACAGCCTATCAGGTGGAGGATTCAGGTTGGAGATGATGGAGACTAGCAGTCTCAGCTGCTAACCAAAAGGAGTATAACCCCCCCACCCCAGACACCTCCTGCGCCCCCCAAACGTCCCCCCAGGGACCCCCTCTCTTCACAACAACCAGAATGGGGAGAGACAGAGCCGTAGAGCGAGAGAGGAAGGGTGAGAAGGATGAAGAAAAGTGACACCCAGGAAAAGGAGAAGAGGTAGTGGAGAAGAAGGCGTGTCACACCATATTAGACGACCGCCCCCGTGAACTTAGCACGTATCGTATATACACACATCCCCTGAGGCAGGTCTGCAAATGGAACCACGCTAGGCTGCCTCCGATCCACCCCAGCCGGGCTAAGTGGAGGGGGGGGGGGGGGGGGGGGGGGGGGAGGGGGGGGGGAGAGGGGCTTTGTTTGGGACCAGTGGACCCCAGAGAGGCGGTAACCTCACCGCTGGCTTTTTTGTCTATTTCCACCCTTCCCTGATTGGAGGTGCGAGGTCCCTGTGAACGAACCAATCTGCACCAAGGTGACAGGCTGCCCTGTTGTGTTGTGACCTTGTAGCTTCATCTCATGTCAGACAAGTATGTCTGGTGGGGACATACGTCTCCTCTGAAGACAAATCGAACGGCTTACATGAGACAGGGACTGGGTTGACTGTTCCTGTATCCACGTTTCACACGCAGGAGACGGGGACAGAGACGGCCTTAGCTCTGCGGCGGTTGTCTCTGCTGAGCCAGGCGGACGGCGCTGCAGTCGGGGACTAATCACAGACTGTCAGAGCGGTTAGGAGCTGCACCACCCCTGATAAACACACAGGCCTTTCAATTAGACTGCCTTTACGGGCGTGGACACACACGCACACACACTCACACCCAAGCACACAAGATCCCACAGCCACATACTTCAGTCCGGTTCACGCTCACGTCAAACGTTAATACACGCTCGCAAATGGTGTCAATTAAACTATTAAGCTCTGTAATCATCGTCTTAATTGGAAATAACATCTCAGGGCAACAGGCCTGTGCCCTGTGGGAAGTCGATTCGATTCAGCTGTAAAGCAGCTAAAAATATATTTCCTTTCGCTTTCAGTCACATGTCTGTAAGGTTCTGTATCTCTTGCTCTGAGACAAAAAGTCTGGTGGTCAGATGGCTCAATGGTTAAGGCGTTGGCCTCATGATCGGAAGGTTGTGAGATCAAGCCCCCGCTGTGGCTATATGACTTTGTCCTTGGGCAAGGCACTTCACCCTACTTGCCTCAGGGAAAATTTCCCTGCACTTACTGTAAGTCGCTCTGGATAAAAGCGTCTGCTAAATGAATAAATGTAAATGTAAATGTAAAAAGGCAGCCTGATTCACACCAAATGATTCTTCCCTAACACAGACCAACCAACAAACAGGCATCTTAATGATGAACTTCAAAGCACCCATTCAGCATCCTATGAAAAGCAATGGTGCCAGTTCTGTGCTGAGCGATCCAGCGTTAGAACATGAATCATTCATACTCCAGGCTTACCACATGACGGAGGACTGCATTCCTTTTCTGGCATGACCCATCAAAGTACACTTATAACCTCCATGGTTCCTGTGATGTCAGATCTTAAGGCTTAACTCACGTGTGTGTGTGTGTTGTATGTGTGTGTGTGTAGCTCTTGATCTCTGACAGTGCTTTGTTCATCTCCAAGATACAGACTCACAGGACCCGTGCTCCAGAACACTGATCAGGCCCCAAACAGCAGCATGTGCATAACAACACCCAAACAGCTATCTGTGTACAGACACCAGGAGAGACACATACACTGACAGGGAGAATAACTCTAGGGAGGACCCACGAGGACCAGAGAGGCCCAGAAACTCTCTCTCTCTCTCTCCAGGCTGGGGACCCTAATGTTGTGGTGCTGGCTCCCATCTGCGTCTGAAGCCTCCAGCCCCTGCAGAGCTGAACAAAGGCCAGACCACTGCTGAGACTCCCGTTAGTTGATGGAAGAGAGGGGTAGGAGAAGAGAGAGAGGGGGACTGTCCACCTCCAACTGCATCCCCATCCTGGCCCCTGACCAAACCCACCACCACCCCCCCCCCCCCATCTGTGGCCAGGCTGTTAGAGCCAGGCTGGCAGGGCAAAGCAGGCAGCGCAGAGCTCCAGCTTGTTAGTTCATGTCCACAGCTCGGCACCAGCAGGACAGGGTGACTGGCTGTTTCAACACAGCCCCCCTCCTTCTCCTCCACGTTCACACGCAAACTCCCAAAGTTAATCTGTGGACGTTAGTGTGAGTGTCACTGATTCCTGAGTGTGGAGACGTTGATTGGGTTTAAGTGCAGTTTGAACATCGCTAATCCATCATTAATAAAGCTTTAAATGCGCATGGTTTGAGTCACGGAGCTATTGTCAGGAGTAGACTTCAAGCCTTGATCTCCTGCTATCCGTGTCTACCATAGACGCGATATACTTCAGGTTCAGCGGCTTGTTAATTCCTGGCTCGACCAAGGGTATTGAAGCGTAGGGTGCACGCTTTGGAGCAAAATGGCTGCCATTAATCACCAGGCCACAGAATAGGCCTGTGGTGGAGGGTATATGACACGCACAAAGGCTCTTCCTGCTTAAATATGTCTTGCCGGTTTTATTCTTAGCTTTCAATTTCTCTTCCAATATCATGTTGTCAAAAGAGCACTGTGCCCGAGCTACAACTAAGCACATCGCCTCAGAGCGCACTTGCTTAGCAGCCCGAGAAAAGAGAGGATGTCAGGTGATGTTACAATGGTTGGAGCTTCTAATCTTATCTGATGAGTATCTTCTCTGAGCTGGTTGCTGATAGACTTAACCCGTGAGCAGCGACACACACACACACATCATTACAGCAGAGGTGGTGCTCAGAATGAAGCCCATTCTCAGCCATGTTCCCCATAGATAATCCCCTTCATTTGGCCCGGGATGAAGAACCCTAATAGAATCCCGCCAGCGAAAGAATTCTCATCAGCCTAAAGGAGTTCCACACGCCACAGGATCAACTTCCTGATCTCACCTCCAGGTATGGTGCTAACATGTCCAAGCAGGCAGGAGAATACCTGCCAGACCAGACGGGAACTGGAGGCTAAAATGAGCAGTTCACTGACTCTTGACAGTCATTCAAGACCAACGCACCTGAGGGAGTAAAGGTTACAAGGCTGGAGAACCTGGAAAGCTCCCCCAAAGCCCTGCGTGTGTCCCCTGTGCCTGGAGGACTGTTTACGGTCCACAGGTCTCACCTTTGACGAACAGTCATTTCCTCAACCACTGTTTGTCCCACTAAAGGGTGGAATTTGGGAGGGTGGTAAGATGATATAGGGAGGGCGAGGGAGGGTTAGGCAAGAATCTAGCTCCCTTAACGTGAGTAAGGTCTCCTTAGCAGTGTGTGTTCGTTCCCTGGGCCAGGGTTGAGGCTTATAGCTGCACCCTAGTCTCTTGGCTCCCAAAATATGGGCCAGTTGAGACCCTGGTACCCCTCTGTCCAAGGTCAGGGCGTCAGCTTACAACTCACACACATTCCCATGGGAAAACTAACCGACCCCTGGCAAACTGTCCACAACACACAGCAAACTGACGCCACAGTGTGAGCTTGCCTTTCTCTCTCTTTGTGTCTGTCTTTTGTACACAGCACACACACAAAGACACACAAGCTGGGCTCCCTGTTCACACACCAGCTGGGTGCAACTTTAAAGATCGTTCCATGACATATTTAAGAAAAAAGGTCATCATTAACAGATGGGGGTTTTTCGCTTCAAACGCCTTCAACTAAAAGTACGAGGAATTATTCCTAAGTCATGCGAGCCAAGTATTTATGAGACGTTAAAAACACAATGTGTACAGTACACTGACTGGATTTAACAGTATAAAAGCTCTCTTTTGAAGGATTCGGAATGGGAGAATCAGTTAGTTTATCTAAATAAATAGATGACATGATGGAGTATTCTCTGCAAATCTATTAGAAAAAGTGATTAAAGCAAACCTCATTATAGTACTAAAAAGTGGATTTTGTAGCCAGTGGCATGTCCATGCACGTCTACCTGCAGTATGAAGACACGCCTGAGGTATGAAGGTATATCTGGTTTTCCCGCGGACATCGAACCCTCAGATGGGGGAACTCTTGTCTTTGATTCAGCCCAGGTCGTGTGTGGACATCCCATCCCACCTCGTTCAGCTCAGCGCACCCCCTGCACGAGGCGTACGCAGGCTGACGTCACCCTCGCTTCCTGTCTTGACCAATTCTCCCACTTTCGTTACTCTGGATGATTCATAACGCTCACAGATCTCTGAGTTACTGAACCAGTGACATGTGCTTTAGGACTGTAACAGTTTAGGCTGTTCCCACTGTACACTTCAGGACAGTAATGTTGTTTAGACGATTGACTGCCTGTTTCTGTGGCTCCAAACAAACCCACATCCTATCACTCCAAAAATAGACAAACAAGCAGCTTGTTACTTCGGCTTGATAGGAAATACCATGTATAATTCAACTAGACCCCTTCAAAGTAAGCTTGAATAAATCAGCATCGCTGATGCAGCTGACTGGGCTATGCCATTCATTTAGGGATGGAAGGTAATGTACTGGTGGATTGACAAAGTCATTCAAAGGATGTCGGTCATATAGTAGGTTAGTTCTACCAAAGTTCTCATGCAATCAGGTGCTTCTGTTATTCCGGAACTATCTTAGACAAAACTACTGACTTTGTAATTTCCTAGACAGAATGAATCACAAAGAGCTTCTCCATAGCATTTCCAAAGAAAAACTAACAGTATGTCTGTGTGGGTGAGTGTGGTGTTGGGGGCTGGGCTATAGATGGAAAATAAACTGTGCCTTTTAAGTATTCTATTTTGATTTTATTCTAAAATAAGGCAAAAGATCGAGCCAAAATGCTCGTGGTGGAAGCGATGGCAGCCTCTCAATGCGAATATCTGAGCTTCTCCACATCACATGTGTGTGGAGGGGTACAATCTAGAGAAAACCCTGGAGACACTGCGGTGAACAGTCAGCATGTCTAGCCTATCTTAACTGGAGGTCTCGCCTTAAAAAATCTCCATAAGAAAATCTGTATCATTGTGGGGATGTCTGCGATTTACATGGCCGCAGAATTCGAACCGATCACCCCTAATTCAGACTGCATATTCAGTGAAAAGAAAAACACGTGGATTTTTTTATGAAATAATATTATTTTATACCAATGCTAAAGAAATGGATCCGATACGAGCACATTTCCCCCTGTGGCAGGCAGCAAGACACGCTCTCTCCCTGTACAGTAGGTTAGACTGGGACTCTTTTGTCTTGAGCTACCGGCTACAAAACAGCATCTGACTGGGCATCACGCTCCAGCAAAATGAAACATAGGCTATAAGGAATCGGCCCAAGGCAATCAAGTCATAGATTACAGTCGTTGATATCCCCGTTTGTGATATATCCCAGTGAGCGAGCGTCCCTATCTAAGTGTAGGTTAGTGTATTGGCTTGGGTGCGCCCGTTTCATTCATGCATATGGGGTCTCAACAGGGGGGGCGATGGAGAGGAGGCGACCAAAACAAGCAGCAGGCAGTAGTGATCTGGGTTTTTACCGCTGCAGCCTTTTAAATGGACAGACATGACGTTGGAATTCCGCACAATGTTCATTTCGGAAAGGAGTTGTTAACCTTGTTGTAAAGCCTACCCACATGCAACCCAAGTGTTGCGCAATAAAACTCATTTAATATGCAGAACATAATATTTTTTTTGCATGCACAATAACGTTTTACTGGCTATTTCATTAATCCAACAGAGGATACGAGACCCACCTGCTTGTGTCGTATCGGTCAGATCATAGCTCATTCCAGGATACTCTCGCAGCTTCCTCCCGCTTAGGTTCAACATCCCGGAGCACACGGCATCCTCCAGAGCCCGGTCCAAACTGCGGGCAGTCAGGAGCTGGTGCTGATGCTGGTTCACACCCGGGTTCCAGTGAGGTCCGTTCGGATAATGATGGCTCTGAAGAGCCGTTACCGCTCCCACACCTCCCTGACTCGACGCCATTTTTCGTAAAGACAAATTATTCTTACAATAATAACAGCGGCTGTTTCTCCGTGCGCATGCGCGTACGGCAAAGGCGCACTCCAGGGACGAGAGGGGAGGGGCTTCCCTGGAGAGGGCGTGGCCGAGGAGGGGGACGATTTGCCGAGGCACGCCTATTTTTTTAATTTCTTATCAAATCAAATCAAAATTTATTTGTATAGCCCTTTTTACAAGCAATGTCACAGAGGGCTTCACATATGCCCATAGAACTGCCCCTCAACCAACCTAAACCCTCAAGGAAGACAAGGAAAAACTCCCAGAAAAACTCACTAGGGAGAAAGAAAACTCACTAGGGAGTTTTATCAATGAGAAAGGGTTGTTCACCACAGTGAGATATTGCACACAGTATCTTCACGCCTGAATAGTAGTCATGTTCTTGGCGAGCCTCTCTGCAGCCGAATTCCACATGTAGGCTTATTGAGGTCGAAGGGACAAGTGTAGAGAGTAAAGCAGTGGCTAAAGCAGCGGTCCCAAACCCTGTTCCTCAGGGCCCAACGTCCTGCATGTTTTAGATGTTTCCCTGCTCCAACACACCTGATTCAAATAATGTTTAATGATCAGGCTTCTGCTGAGCTTCATAACGACCTATTCATTTGAATCAGGTGTGTTGGAGCAGGGAAACATTTAAAACATGCAGGATACCGGGTCCTGAGGACCAGGGTTGGGGACCACTGTAAAGGATGTCCCAATGTATGCCATCAAAGTATGTAACCCAGGGGTGTCCAATTCTGGTTCTCTAGGGCCGCTGTCCTGAAGGTTTTAGATGTTTCCCTGCTCCAGCACACCTCCACAGAACTTGATAGCGACCCTTCATTAGAATCAGGTGTGCTGGAAACATCTAAAACCTTCAGGACAGTGGCCCTCGAGGACCAGGATTGCCCACCCCTGATGTAACCACAAACATTGGTCTTCATACCAACAGTGAGGCCCTTGATAGCAGATATTAGAGCACAGGCTATTTTTGGTCGTGTCATGCAGTTGGGGTTGGGTTGCGCTGGATCGTCGCAGTGAGCGAAGAGAAGAAACTTTGTAAAAGAAAGAAAGCGTCTACAACCTTTATCATTGTAAATCAGAAGGATAAAAGTACCTTCCAGATCAATTGCGATTGGAAAAGATTATCCTAACCAAGCTGGCAGTCTGTCAAAGGTTGAATCTATTCCTGGGTTCCCCACTTCAGAATAATGGACGACTCTACCACGGGCACCCAGACTCCAGACACCCCAGCGGGCAGCGACAACCCGGGCATCCCGGACGACCCGGAGCCCATGGAGTCACTGGAGCTCCGTAACTCGGATAAAATAGACTTGTCGTTAGGTTAGCGCCTGATTCGTGCATGTTCACATCTGTGCAGAGAATGTCAAATGTATGTTCAGCTGTGTGTGCCGAGTTGTCTCGCCATTAATTATGTATGTCAGTGTTTCAATGCTGAGCAGTTCAGGGGGTCCATATGGCCACAGAACAACACACTGATTATTGAAAAAACAAACGTCAATGTATTTGCCGTTTAGGTTTAAAATGTGACATCGTCATTCATTTAAACCCCTTATTTGTTGTCACAGAGAGTGATTTTTTTTTCTTCATCCAATTGTAGAATGATTTCTCCTCGCCATATGCACATAAGGACTCTTGCTACTAATTCCATCAGTGTAAAAAAACAAACACCCTCACATTCTGAGATGCAATCCAAGCCCACTATTCAAATCCATTATGTTGACATGTCTCCGGGGATTTAGTAATGCGCAGCGAAACTGAAATGCACCGTTAACTTGCCCCCTCATTAGCTCACCTTTCACATAATGGATTCAGGCTCTCACGTGTCCGTTACTCTTTCTTACCAGATGACATCATCAAACTGAACAGGAAAGAGCAGAGGGTCAACAGGGCTGCCAGCAAGACCCGAAACCAACGTACCTCAAACAAACACCACTTCCTGAGGAAACTAGACAAGACAGAACATCAGCCAAGAGTCCCTTTCAGACAAGGCCCAAACCCAACCCTGCAAGGTAGCACCACATCTGTTCCATTTGGTCTTTTTATGATGATGCTATTAATCATTATTTATGACTTTGTCACTCTGGGGGGGCAAATGTGATTATCTTTACAATGTGGCCCCTGTTTTAAGGCCCCTACAGATCACAGTACAAGGGACCCAACCCTCGTTGGTTTTACAAAGTAAAGCCGTACAACATTAAAAAGGCTGCTTTTGGAGCTAAAGGAGTCAGTCCTTTAAACAGGCATCTCATGAACACAAAGGTACGTTCGTGACAAATGACTCTACACTCATGTTCCGGAAGCATCAGAAATCTTTTCATGGAAAAGATTTCCAAAACTGTCATGTCAACTGTATGATGTGGTTGAAAGATTCGATCGAATTGACCCAAATTTACAGTGGCCATATTTAGATTTTAGAACAAAATGGTTTCTTATAATAAATTATTCTATTTCTCCTGTCTAAGGCAACGGGT
This sequence comes from Protosalanx chinensis, assembly GCA_030340685.1. NCBI lineage: Eukaryota > Metazoa > Chordata > Actinopteri > Osmeriformes > Salangidae > Protosalanx > Protosalanx chinensis. Next base: position 5,189,360 of record CM059338.1, on the reverse strand, counting down.
CAGTTTGGACAACGCAAACCTTTATTCAGGGGAGTGTTTTATCAGCAAAACAGAACTCTCCCAGCAGCTCAGAGAAGGTACAGCACACCTTGCTTTGATACTGATGATATGTGATATTGATATTTCAAACAATGTATTTCATGTCATCATAGTTATCGCTTTTCCATTTTCCATGTGTTCTGAAAAGGCATTTTACAAACTTACTGTAACTTTACTGTAACTTTTGTCTGTGTTTTTGGTTCGGTGTTTGTTTGGCCCCTCCACCCAGAGGGCAGCAGAACCCACCATTCCAGCCCAAGCAGAGACGAGGGAGTGGACGACCATTCGTGCTCAACAGAGGGGTATTTACTCTGTTTCAGCTCCCCACAAGGATATATGTACTGCACTTTAGCCCCTAAATTGAATAATACAGGTTGAACAGTTCTAATTACCCCCCCCATCCTTCATTTAGTTTCGTGCCATTCAAGCCAGTGAGAAACTGGAAAGATACCAAAGAGCTAGGAGGTAAAAAAAAATAATATCTGCTTTGCTTGCAGTGTGTTGTGTAGTCCATATACTGAATTTATCTCGTCGCACTTTCCTGTGTAGTTGGCGGAAGGCGCCATCTGCTGGCTGTACCTTAACAGTGTCCCTGCCAAACGCTAAAGCCATGCCAGAGCCTGGGTGAGGACAATCAGTATTTACAGCCTACTTCACTGTAACTAAGATGAGTGAATTTGCCTCTATGCGGTTATTTCGATCTTAAATGTGTGTTTGATGTTTCCCAGCACCAAGGCCAAGCAGATTATGGAGCGTTCTACTTCTACAGGGGGTGAAACTTCCTCTCCCAAAGGCATTCCTCTCAGATTTAACCTGAAGGCCACAATCAATCAGGTATGAGACCATTAGGTTAGACAATATTCCTGCATTCATTGGTTTTACACCTATGATCTGTTATAAAGGAATACAGTATTTCAACATGCATCCAAACTGTCATTTAGATGAAGTCTGTGAGCGATTTGTTTTCAGGATAGGAACTAAAGTTGTGAGTGTATCTGTTTTCTGGGTTTCAGACAGGAGTGACACTCAACGACCGCTTCACTGGAATGAGGATCCTGCCACCTCCTGGACAGGGTCCCCTGAGAGGGGGCAGCAGTGGAAGGGGACGAGGCCAGGGAAGAGGCCGGGGAAGAGGCCGTACTGTCGTCTTACAGTGACCCTCTGCTCAACACAACTGAACATTATGCTGTGGGCTGTTCCAAAATACATTATTTTGAAGTTATTCAGTGCACGGTAAACACAATGGACCTTTTTGTCCAATAATTAATAATGATTTTCCATATTTATACAGCATAACAGTGGTCTTATATGTCAAGTAGGTTGGTTTAATTGGGGACTTTTTACTGTCATGTTTTTAAGCACTGATCAATTAACTGATTTGAACTAATAATAAATGGAACAGTTTTGAGTGCTCTGAATTATTATGATGATGATAATTGTAGTCTTTAAAAATTGTATATTGTGGACAAACAGTAAAGTAAAAGTATTTCACTATTTTTGTGATCTGAGTCATCTAGGAAGTAAACATTTCTTAAATCACTCAACTTCACTTATATTAAACTAAAATCCACCTTACCCAAACCCACCACGGAGTGAGTTACAGGTTTGACCTCTGGGCGGTTTGGGCATCTTGAACCCAACAAACCACATCTGTTCATTGGCCGGGCTGTGATGACATCACTTTTCCGCGATGCCCATTTTTGTCGTCATGAAAATGGTGGAGCAATAATAAACGCATTGAACGCTTCTAAGGGTAAGAAATGGGGGAACTTTTTAACCTAGTGCATAACCAGTGCATTTCGCATATGAGATGTGAAATAGACATGTACTAACGTGTTGGCTTGCTAACCCAACGTTAGCTAGTGAACACTAGCGGGCTAGCTAAGTGTGCTACACAGGCTTGCACTACAGTGGCTTGCTAAGCTAGGCTAGCAGTGACTAGCCACCCTCGCTAGCTAGGCCACTTTTTAGCCACAGCCGCTTGGATCCATTAACCTCAATGAAAGTCTCAGTTTGCGATGTGGTTAAGTCAGAATATAGACATCGTAGTGATACAACAACGTTCACTGTAAACAAACGTCCTAGTTATTGTGTGTGTGTGCGCGCACGTTGTGTGTTGTCCTGTGTGTGTGTGCATGTTGTGTGTGTGTGTGTATATGTGCATGTTGTGTCTGTGTGTGTGTGTGTGTGTGTGTGTGTGTGTGTGTGTGAGAGAGAGAGAGAGAAATGGGGAGTTACGGTACACACGGGTAGTGTGTGTGTATTTCGTCTGCGACCCTGTGTCTATGTCTGGGAGAAGATATCATTGATGGGCATCATGGATGTGAAATATGGGTTATTCTTCTTTCAGACTGAGCATGGCAGACAAAAAGGGGAAACCTGTCAGTGTGAAAAGAAGTTTAACAAAGAAAGAACAAGAAGATCACAAGAAAAAGGTAGGAGTACATGAAACAGGGGCAGGAACAAGAAGGGTAACAATGCTTCCCCTGTTCGTGTCTAACATGTACATGTCATTGACAGGAACAAGAGAAAGCAGCTGAAGTCTTTGAGGAATTCTTAGCGTCTTTTGACACTAATGACAAGAGCGGGGTGAAAACCTTTGTTCGCGGAGGGATTGTGAACGCTACTAAAGGTGAGCAGGAATGTCATCCACCGGCTGGTCTGAGCCACTTCAACCGAGCTTCATGTCCTGACTGCTGCTGTGTTTTGGTTTGCTGTCTGTTTTATTACAGAGGAGGAAGCAGCAGAAATCAAGAAGAACAAACTTTATAGACCGTCCACCAAGTTTGTGCCCCAGAATGTCTCCCCTGTGCAGTCTGATTTCAGGAGGCCTGTGAGTTGCCTTGACAACACCCAGACAGATGCGTTCGGCCTTAAATTGGACGTTTTCAACATCTGTACTGTAACATTTGTCGATGTTTGTTCGCAGAATACTAAAAAGAAGACAGAGGAAAAGAAAAAGAGCAACCTTGAACTTTTTAAAGAAGAACTTAAACAGTATGTGATTTTATGGTCTCTGGTGTGGGATGTAATGTCTTGGTAAGGTTTTTTTTCTTTCCTTTTTTTTGGCATGTTTGTTTTGAAATTAACCATCTTTTTCAGAATACAAGAAGAACGTGAAGAGAGGTACAAACGAAAGAAAACTGACCCCGGAGGCAGTTATGGAGATGTAGATCTACCGTTATCACGTCGATCAAGTGAGGTTTCACCCTGTCCTGCAGTGGAAAAAAAGTCTTGAAGCCCTCAGTATAAAGCTGAATCTAAGTATGCACACAGGTCCACTTTGCAGCTCCAACATGTCTTCTTTCAATGTTTCTGACAGTATTTGACGATGATCCTGCAGTTCCAAACACGACCAACCTTTACATCGGCTGCATTAATCCAAAGGTAAATCAAGGAAACCCATGACTGAATAATCCAGGGTTTGTTTTCATGTTTCGGGGGGTGGTGACCGTGCTAACACCCTCCCCCGTGCTCCCTCAGATGAACGAGGAGATGCTCTGTAAAGAGTTTGGGAAGTACGGGCCGCTGGCGAGCGTGAAGATCATGTGGCCTCGCACAGACGAGGAGCGCACCCGTGTCACTAACAGAGGCTTTGTGGCCTTCATGACCAGGAAAGATGCAGAGAGGGCTCTGGCTGCACTCGATGGTGAGTCTTTATGAAACCCTTCCTAAAACATGGAAATAGGCCACTACCTGCCCACTCAGCTGGGGAGGGGACAGAGAAGCGAGGTGGCGTGACGTTGTGTCCTTGGGCAAGGCACTTCCCCCTATTTGCCTCAGGGGGGAATGTCCCTGTACTTGCTGTAAGTCGCTCTGGATAAGAGCGTCTGCCAAATGACTAAATGTAAAGGATGGAGGCCTTATGGAGTGTTTTATTTATTTATGCCACAGGTAAAACGGTTATGGGTTTCGAAATGAAACTAGGATGGGGGAAAGCGGTTCGCATCCCTCCCCAGCCTCTCTACACGCCCATAGGGGTTCTCAAAATGGCCACTCCCCCTCCCCCTTCTGGCCTGCCTTTTAATGCTCAGCCCCGAGATCGCTTCCGGAACGACTTCACCAAGCCCTGGGGCAGGTCGAAGGAGGAGTTCGACAAGGTACCCCCCTCTTTCCTCAAGGGTGCATGCATGGCTCTCTGAAACTTGTCTTTTGTATTCTGTATTAAAGAGCTGTGGTAAAGTTTGGGGAGTGTGTAACCTAGTAGCTATACATCTATCACAGAATGACCGAACTGGACTTTGAGCTGGAATTCAGAATTGCTTGGAGATCCATGGATCAGTCCATTGGCATCTTCATTCTGGTTCCCTATTTTCAGTTTTGGTTCAGTCCATTTGGGTTGTCCTGTGGTAGGTGTATAGATGTTTGAATTCATTCATTCTCAGCACTAGAAAGCTCTAGTTTTCAGTTCAAGGACAAGCAATGTGTACATTTGCAGACTCAAACTGTGTTATTACATATTTTACCAGTGCATTACGTAATCCCAATATCTGTAACTGTATAATGGAGGGTGGGATTATCTCGTATATAAAAAATAGTCATAAAAGGGTGTACCATGTAGTACTGTATCAAACAAGACACTTCCCCCCCCATTCAGAAATAGTTATAGCTTTTAATGCTGTAGTCGTTTTCTGTGCTGTATGTTTCCTGCAGTGTTTCATCTGTGTTTATACTCACTCTTTCATATCTTCACTATTTGATTTGACTTCACGAACAGACTCTGTCCGAAGCCGTAGTCAAAGTGGTTATCCCAACAGAAAGGTACACACTCTCTATCCATTCTTACTACTGCTCCTACGACTGAACCAGCCGCTCTCACAGAACTGTGTTAGTGACCGGAGGCTCTGCTGGCCCTCTGCTCCCGTGCTCACACAGTATGTTAGCCACAGCAGACCCCCCCCTTGGAGGCCCGGGGTCCTACACCTGTCCAGGAATAGTGGGAGTTGACAGAACAGGGTTCAGGGCAAACTTAAATGTGCTTCTTAGTGTGTAGATGCGTTTGAACTGGTCTACATCAAGTTGTGGTCAAAGTTCTTTACCGGCCACACAGTGGCTGTTCAGGGCCTTTGGGAGGCCCAGATTATCAGGACTGAGAGCTCCCTCTGACATAGAGAGCCCCGGGCCTCCTTATGGATAGCATCCCTCACAGTCTTGGATAGCGCATACAAGCATAAGCAAATGGATAGCGAATTAGAAACGATGTTAGCTTAGCATTCATAAACGAGCGCTGGACTCTAGCTAGCACCAGCAGCACGCCGGGCTAACATTCAGGAGGGTTGAGACACTGCAGACTGATACAGCAAGAAGGCAGATGGGATATTTGTTTTTCGATCGATTTCCGTAGCATCTTACCGTAGTAAGAAACGCTGTCAACGTCACTAACAGCGCCGCTGTCTTTCAAACCCAAACGATTATTTAGGGAGAGAAGGGGGGGTTAAATGACAATACTGGTCGCATGACACTTGAGACACTTGATTTGAGCTGTGTAACACTGCATGTCGGCTTATTAGTCTAGACGCTCGTTAGGTTTTTTACGTTTTACTCTATGTATACAGACACACAGCAGTCAGGATTCAGGCAGGTGGGTGACAGTTGAGGGCCAGCGATCCCCTTTGGTACAGAGTTTTGTGATGACCTAGACACCAAGCTGTAGGAGGTTGAGGGCCAGCGTGCAAGTGAGAGCTTTGACAGGGCCTCAGGTCTGGATGGAGAGGGGAGACGGCGCGTCTTCCCGGCCTCTGATCCGCTCTGCTTCTACTCTGCAGGAATCTGTTGGGCCTCATTCACCGGATGATAGAGTTTGTGGTGCGTGAGGGACCAATGTTTGAAGCCATTATCATGAGCAAAGAGAAGAATAACCCAGACTTCCGGTAAGGCCTCCACTTTCTCCTCTTATTCTTCTCCGACGTGAACCGTTTCACCCCAGAAATTGTGGACAGCCCTTTGATATTCATTTGATGCTTTTATTTTCAGCTTCCTCTTTGACAACAAGAGCCAAGATCACGTTTACTACCGCTGGAAACTGTACTCCATTCTCCAGGTAGGCTCCTCCTCCCTGGTTCTCTCCTCCTTGCTCAGAGCTCCGTATCCCTGCCCCTGCCTCACACCCCTTCCCCTGTCACCCCCCATCCTCCTCCCCTCCCCAGGGCGAGTCCCCCAGCGAGTGGAGGACCACGGACTTCCGAATGTTCCGGGGGGGCTCCATCTGGAGGCCCCCCCTGCTCAACCCCTATCTCCACGGAGACGAGGAGGGGGCGGAGGAGGACGAGACGGCCTCCCAGGAAGAGGAGGAGCTTAAGAAAGGCCAGCTGAAGGCTGAGTGAGTTCCCTTCAGCGATACAGTGCTGGGGATGCTCGTGTGTTTGGCTCCAGTGTGGACCTTGTTGAGACCCTTGGTTCTGTGTTGGTCCTCAGACACAGAGAGAGACTGGAGACCCTGCTGAGAGGACTGAGTCCTCGGAGGGATGAGGTCGGCGACGCCATGCTGTTCTGCCTGGAGAGGGCCGAGGCTGCGGAAGAGGTGGTGGGCTGTATCGCTGAATCACTGTCTCTTCTCCAAACTCCCTTGCAGAAGAAGGTATTCATTTGACAGCACATTTTGTTACCGTGAATTCCCCTGTTCTAGACTGAAGCCACATCATGTACCTCGCACTAACTATCTATATTTACACCTTCAGCTTGCCAGATTATATCTGGTGTCAGACATTTTATACAACTCCTGTGCCAAGGTGTCCAACGCTTCCTATTATCGCAAATTGTAAGTTTTCAAACTATCCTACTATTTCCCAGGACTACATATGACATTCATATTGTGGTGTGGATGTGTTAATACAAAGCGATATATGCTGTGTTGTCCATTCAGCTTTGAGACAAAGTTACCGCAGATATTTGGGGATATCAGCGAAGCGTACAGGAACATCCAGGCCAGACTGCAAGCTGAGCAGTTCAAGGTAAGCTGTGGTTACATATTATTGTTATTTGTTTACATTTTAGTCATTTAGCAGACACTCTTATCCAGTAGTTGTACTAGTATACATTTACATTTATTCATTTAGCAGACGCTTTTATCCAAAGCGACTTACACCAAGTACAGGGACATTCTCCCTGAGGCAAGTAGGGTGAAGTGCCTTTCCCAAGGACACAACGCCATGTAGCCAGAGCTGGGAATCGAACTTACAACCTTCCGATCATGAGGCCAACGCCTTAACCGCTGAGCCACCTGACTCCCTGGTTATCAGTGTCCTGGTCCTGCCTGTATGTCTCTCGCACAGCTTATCTATTCTCACACGTCTCTCTTTGTTTGTCTTCCCTCCTCAGCAAAAGATTATGTGCTGCTTCCGGGCTTGGGAAGACTGGGCCATCTACCCCGAGTCCTACCTGATCCAGCTGCAGAACATCTTCCTTGGTCTGGTGAAAGCTGGAGAGGAGGTGATCGTCAGGCCGGAGGTGAGCACAAACAGGCGATCCGCACCCACCCCCCTTACCATCCTTCATAGATACCCACTGAAGTGACAGGGCCCAGAGTGGTGGTGACCAGCCTGGAGCTGTAGGCAGGTATGAGGGGGAGAGGCTGAACTGGTTCCCCTGCCCCCAGGTGGAGTCTCCGGACCTGGACGGAGCTCCGTTGGACGGCTTGGCGCTGGACGGAGCCCCCTTGGATGGAGCTCCCCTGGATGACCTGGACGGCTGCCCCCTGGGCTGGGACCCCTCCTCCCTGGACGGGGTTCCAGTGGACGACATAGACGGGGTTCCCCTGGGGGCCCCCATAGACGACATTGACGGAATGCCTCGTAGGTTCACCTTCCAGTACTTAAAAAACGAAGGCCTTTTTAAAGTTTAATGGTTTTTAAAGCTGTTGTTTTTGTTCGGAATCAGAATGACTTTATTGATCCCCAAGGGGAAACTCTTTAGTGTTGTTGTTGTTGCTTTATTGTTCGCTTCCTACAAGTAGACTGCTCCCCGTCTGAGGTGCCTGACTTGAATTTGTAAACCGCTGAATGCTCTTATAGCTCATACCTTGGCTCTTATGTTTCTCATGATGTATGTCTCATAATCTATAAACCCGCTATGTTTGGGGTTTATCACGTTGCTATGCTCAATGGCCGATGCTCTTTTATAAAGCTCTCTCTTCTAAGTCGCTTTGGATAAAAGCGTCTGCTAAATGAATACATTTAAGGGGTGTGCTTGATTAGAGTTCTGTTTGCCTTTTCCAGTGGAGGACAGCAGAAACGCCCTTCACTCCAAGGTGGCTCTGTCTAAGTGGGAGAGGGTGGACGATGCCGAGGCTCTGCCCCAAGGTACTGAACCGGAACACACCGGAAACACTGGTGACACCTGTATCTGTCTGTACTGATCCTGTACAGCAGCTCTCATTCCACAGCCTGGTTAATCCTTGCCTCTGCCTTTTCCCAGCCAAGACTGAATCGAAATGGGACACAGTGGGCGAGCGAGACTCCGGGGATGAAAGGACTGCAGGGTGGGTAGTGTTGGCTCTCTCTCCCCCTCCAGGCAGTCTTCCATCCCACACGACAAGTCTGTCCAGCAGATGGCCTTTTTTAGTCAATCTGAATGACGGTGACTACGTGAATCTTAACCACCCTCGCTGTTTCCCGTCTCCCGATACAGCGCTAACGCTAAGGACGGCGATTCGGAGGACGACAGCAGCGACGACTCGTCCAGCCCGTCCAAGTACGACAGCGTCGACTTCAAGAGCTCGCTGAGCAGCTTCCAGATGTCCGAGAGCAAGAGGAGCCGACTGCGAGAGCTGGAGGTCAGCGTGTGCCTCCCCAGCCAATCACAGCATGCGCCTCCCCAGCCTAGCCAATCAGATTAGAATCTGCTACCACAGACGGGCTGATGTCTAGATTATGTAGCTCAGCGGTTAAGGCGTTGGGCTCATGATTGGAAGGTTGCGAGTTCGATTCCCGGCTGTGGCTACATAACGTTGTGTCCTTGGGCAAGGCACTTCACCCTACTTGCCTCAGGGGGGGGAATGTCCCTGTACTTGATGTAAATAGTTTTGGATAAGAGCATCTGCTAAACAACCCTCCCCTTCCACAGGTGAAAGTCATGAAGTTTCAAGACGAGCTGGAGTCGGGGAAGAGGGCCAAGAAGTCTGGTAACCTGCAACAGCAGGTGGCCCAGTACAGGAACAAGCTGTTACAGAAGGTGAGTTACCCCTGCTGCTGTTTACCACAAACTGCACCTACACTTCCAAAAATGGGGAAAAACTACAACTCCCATCCTCCTCTCTGTCTCTCTGAAGGAGTTTGACAAGGACGACCAGGAGAAGAAAGAGAGGTCGGCGCAGAAGTCTAAAGAACGCTCCAAGAAGGAAGAGCGGCGGGACAAGGTGGAGGAGAGCGGTAAAGGAAGAGACAGAGAGACGCCGAAAAGAAGTCAAGACCGCGACAGCAGCAGGGGGCGGAGCAAAGACTCCGAAGAGAGGGCCCAGAAGTACAGAGGCGACTCCCCCTCCAAGTAAGTCCATGGGCCTTCCAACTGCTCTAACCTCTCTGCCATGGCTGTCCTGGGTGTGGGTATTGACCTTTTCACCCTCCCTCCCTCCTCCCTGCCCAACAGAACCAAGGCCAAGTCCCCCAAAAGGTCCAAGAGGTCCCGGTCCCCCTCGCCCGCCAGGAAGGCGTGGAGGTCGAGCTCCCGCTCGCCGCACCGCTCCCACAAAAAGACCAAGAAGAGCAAACACTGATCCTCAGCCTCGGACCCTCACCCACCCCCTCCCCTCTCCCCCCCCACCTTTTCACCTCCAGCTCTGAGGCAGCCAGGCTGCTCCTTGACTGAGGCAGGCAGGGCCACATGCTTCTCTACCTTTGGACTGGCTCTCCAGACCGACTGACAGCTGTTTGTTCCCCCCCTCGTACCCATTTCCTGACCGCTCCAGTTCAAGAGTTGGCACATTTTTGTATGATGAAGTTTGATCATAATTTGTACAGTTTTGTTTTATTGCTTGTTTGTAAAACTCCATTCAGTCTGTTTATTGCTACCAGTCCCAGAGATTTCAGATAAACCCCCCTCAGTGATGTCTGTGTTATCCAGATTCCAGTTTGGTCGTTGGAAAGTCTAATAAATGAAAGATCTCTACTCCTGAGGTTCTTTATCCTCAGATCACCTTTCATCTGAACTTAGAAAGCATAACAGGGAATCAAAAACATTTCATGCAATATAACAGTTATTTTGTACTTTATTACTGTTAAGTGAGTCAAAATGTTAAAATCAGTGGTTCCATTTATTTTCATACCAAACACCAACAATGAAATGGGGGGGGGGGAAACAATTTCAAACAAGTAATTTGAGTTAGTGCTAACCGTTGGAACAATTATTACAGTGTCATGTTTTCGCGTCGAGGATTGCTGTGAAGGGTGTCTAGAAAGCTGGGAGCTTTAATGGTGCGATACAGTATAACCTTTCCACTCCAAGCTCGACAAGCACTCATGGTTCAGTGTCTTTCAATCATCCACCTCATCCTGCTGATTGGTTAAGATTCACGTTCTGTTCCAGTAACACACAGGCAACGCTTCCCAACCCCCATATAACCACCTGTGCTACAGAGGAAACCAGGTGCATAAGTATTCATGTAAAAAAAAAAAAAAAGATTAAAAAACGAAAATCACAGGATATCGATGAGTTGCTTCTTCCATTTAGAGTCCTCTTCCATCATCCCCCATGTCAGGCCTCCTCTTCCTCCTCCACATTAACGTGGTCCTCCTCCACATGGACGTGGTCCTCAACCTCATAGTCGTCCTCCCTCCTCCACATGGAGCTCCTCTACGCTGGTTCACTGTTCTCTTCTGGATGACAGGAGGTCTGTCCTCCAGGAGCACTCACCGGTAGAGGGATGCTAGTTTGGAAGTGCTGGCAGCAGGTAGCTCTGCGTTCATGGTGGGGTTCACTGTACACACACGCACATACGCACACACACACACACACACACTGACAGGTCCATATGTGAGTTCTGGAGAAGGCTATGCCTTGATTTAAAGGGCTCAGTACTTCTTGACGTTGATGAAAACTTTAATGGCGCCGGTGAAGTCTGCAGAGAGTAAGACCTCCGTGTGATCAGTCTTCAAGGCTCCTGAAGAGCGGAAGAAGGAACCAGGGTCACTACATATGCCCGTCACAACGTTCTATACCAGGGGTGTCCAATCCTGGTCCTCGAGGGCCGCTACCCTGAAGGCATCGGATGTTTCCCTGCTCTAGCACACCTGATTCTAATGAAGCATCGTTACCAAGCTCTGTGGAGGTGTGCTGGAGTAGGGAAACATCTAAAACCTTCAGGAGAGTGGCCCTCGAGGACCAGGATTGTTCTATACAGTCAAATCATGAAGAATGTAGAGAAGAAAGCGATGGACCATATCCTGACCCTACCTGAGGGAATGGTCTCAGAGTCGGTGGAGTCCAGGCTCTTGCACTCAGCATCGGGCTTCTCTGCCCCGGCCTCCTGGGGAACGATCAGGCCAGGGTGCGGCGCGAAGATGGCCGACGTGACGACTGCATTGTGGGCTGAAAAAAAAAAAACGAGAGAGAGACGCAGGGATGAAGGGGTGGGTAACTGAAAGGTCTCCTCTGCCATCTGAAGTCAAACGCTCTCCGGTTACCTTTAATACCCTCCCAGAAGTCGTTCCGGTCTCGCCGTACTGAGGTGAACTTGCTCAGGTCATGGTAGGTGCTCCAGATGTACACGTACTTGTCCTCTGAACCGCTCACGATGAAGGAGTAGTCATGGCTGCAGGGCAGAGAGAGAGAGAGAGAGAGATCATCAGTCCTGGAGAACCCTCAGTCTGGGTGACCCCTGTGACCTGAGAGAGGAGGGGGAAGTGCTCCTACCTGAAGCTGGCCTTGATCTGACTGCTGCTGTTCACGTAGCCCTTGTACTTCATGGACAGAGACAGGTCCCTCAGGTCGTACAGACGGATCCTGGAGTCATTCGATGTCACCAGTATCTGCAGGATAAGAAGACTTGGTCACCGGCCGTCTGTGGTGTGTTTGAGAGGCGTGTGATTGGTCCAGGGGCCGGGGGCCACACCTTGTTCTCTCCAGGAAGAGGCTCTATCCCGGTGATTTTGCGTCCCACTCGGTTTCGTCCTCTGGTCGACCGGACGTGAATCTGGGTGTGATACTTCAGGCGCTGGGAAGGAAATACAAAACAGTCAGCCAGAATGGATTCAGGGAAGTCCGGACCGGTTTGAACCTCGGTCCGGGCTGGTTCTGGGGGGGCACTAGGTACCTCAGTGTCGTAGAAGATGCAGCGTCCGTCGTACGTCCCGATGACCGCGTACTTCCCGTTCTGGCAGAAGTTGGCGGCGGTGATGAGGCGCGTTTGGCCGTCCACCTCGTTCCACAGCGCCACCTTCTTGTCCGGAATGTTCCAGAGCCGCAGCTTTCCGTCCAGGGAGCCGCTCAGGAAGTACCTGTCATCCTGTACCAGACCCCCACATTCACAACGGTCAACAAAGATGACTTCCAAATCAAACAAGAAACGCTAGATAACATGGAACGTATTTTTATACGTTTACACGTAATATAGAAGCATTTATAGACAAATTGCAGGACAGAAGGAGACGTGGTTGTTGAGTGGCAGGGCTATATAAGGCTCTTACTCTGGGATGGAAGGCGATGGCTGTGACGAAGTCAATGTGCTGGAAGCAGCATAGACACTCTCTCCTGGATATGTGCCACAGCCGGACGGTCTTGTCCATGGAAGAGGACAGCAGGAAGTAGTTCTGCGGTCACAGGGACGACGCAGAGAAACATGAGGACCTGTGCCCGAGCGAACCACGAAGGGAGGACGAGGGCGGGAAAGGGTATGAACTCTAACCTTTGACCACGACAGGTCCAGAAGGTCAGCCGTGTGACCTTTGTACTTGCAGAAGGGAACTTGGCGGAAGGGGGCGTTCCTGTCCTCTGCGTCAGGGTCCTCTGGAACGCTGCTCATCTAGAAACACACGACGCACACCCCCCCCATGGTTTTACCCAGACCAACACTCCGGGTGGAAAAAGAACAGCCAAGCCTTCATCAACAAACAAGGACGCCTGTGTTAGTACGAGTCTGTGGTAGCATGGAGACTTGTCCTAACCTGACTCACCCCACCGTCTGTGTCGGACTTGGAGGAGCACAGACTTTCCTGAGAGGGAGAGGGTGACACCCGACCTGGAAGAGACCAGGGGGGGAGGAGCCCTGTTAAATACCTGCTGAACAGGCCTTCCTAATGACCTAACCGATAGGCACAATGCAACAAAGAAAACTCAAGATCTCAGCTATGGTGAGACTTCCAAATAACATGATGTACCTTCTGTGTTGTACTTGATCCTCATGTTGTTGAAGAAGTCAAAGGCATTTTTCAGGACCCAGATTCTCACCACGTTATCTTGGCCTGCTGTGGCCAGCAGCCTGCCACAGTGGGAGAACTTCATGGTCCACACTGCACCCTGCAATGCATGGGGGACGGATGGTTAATAAACCAGGGTTTATATATTTTACATTTAGTCATTTAGCAGACGCTCTTATCCAGAGTGACTTACAGCAAGTACAGGGACGTTCCCCCTGGGGCAAGTAGGGTGAAGTGCCTTGCCCAAGGACACAACGTCATGTAGCCACAGCCGGGAATCAAACTCACAACCTTCCGATCATGAGCCCAATCCCTTAACCCCTGAGCCACCTGACTCCCATACAGATACCGGAAACATCCGTCGTCCCTGTGGCCCAGTAAACATCTTTAAGCTTGTCCCCCTCACCATGTGCTCTCCGCTCAGGTCCTGGACCACCTTGATCTGGTCGAAGTCAAAGGGGCCCTTGAAGCTGTGGGCTGCCTTGAACTTGACAGGTCTGGTGTAGGGCATGCCCTCATCGTCGCTGGAGGAAGGGTCGTCCTGGTCTGTGTGAAAGACTGAAACAAGCCTGCGGTGAGACCCCCCCCGCCGCAGGAACTTGAGAACAACGGCTTTCGGAGGGTTCACCTACCTTCGTCCCGGACGCTCTTCACTTTGTTGACCGCCTTCTCCCCGTACTCCTCCGCCAGGTGCTTGGCCCTCTTCACAGACTTGCCCAGAAACTTCTTCAGTTGTGTGCTGGAGTGGGTGGGGGGGGGAGGAATTGAAAAGAGCCAGATGAGATTCGACAAAAGCGTGACTCGTTCTCCACCAGAGAGAAGACAAGATGGCCGCTCAAGATCTTACGTCTTCTGCTTTAACTTGCCCCCGTCGGTGTCTGTGAGCGGCGCCTGCGACTTGTCATCGTCATCCGACTGTGCTGCGTCGTTGCTGAGGGAGAAAAAAACAACACAAAGACGCAAAATGACTCAGGAAAATGTTCCAAGCAGGCCTCGTAAAATAACTCCCAGTACCAACCCAAAGTGCAAGACGTAATTCTTGTTTTTTGGGGGCATTTTGACTTTGGGTCTAGGTGATTTGAAACCCTAATCAAGTCATCCATGCAGTCATGGTGCTCAAATCAATTTCACAATGGGAACACAGGGAGGAACAGATTTCCCTGAAGGCCTGAAGAAAGTGGTTCCCCCTGTATATTACAGCCTGGCCATTTAATAAGCAATACAGGGATACGGGTGATGTATGCTACTGTGATCATTATGCAGGATGATCACAAGTTGAATCTACACACCAGTCTTTCATACTGAGAACACAGGGGGAACCGTTTTCCATGGAGGCCTGGGGGAAATTGGTACCCCTTCTATACATTAAAGTCTGGCCATTTATGAAGCAATACAAACAATAAACATCCAAAGTGATGTATCTATGCGCATCTAAGTGTTTAGTGAACTCTGCTAGTCTCATTCTATTGTACTCACAGTGGTTTAAATGAACATGCAAAGGACTTCTGTACTGTGGATTAATAATACATGTGAGTGAATCACATGAATAATATATCAGGATTCACGTTCAGATGTGAGGTAATGAAGAGAGCTCCTCACGTGATGTACTCCTTGGTCCTCCTCATGATGTGAAGGGTGAGAGGGTTGATTCCTGTGGGGAGCTTCTCCTCGGCCTGGATCAGAGGGATCTCCTCCCCAGTGTCCAGATTCTTGATCATCACGCTGGCCAGGATCTCCTGTTAGATGATCACCAGACACCCACACAGAAACAGCTGAAAGGTCTACATGGTGCTGATAGAAATGGCTGGGGATGTCTTCAGGGTAGCTCATGGGTGGGGGAGGATTGTACAGGGGCCTTTACCTCGTCTGTCAGCTCTCTCCCAGAGTTGGATCGCGGGCGTTGGGGACCAGGAGTGCCCGCCCCACTGGCAGAAGAAGCTGGCTCATCCTCGTTCTCCTACGGAGCAGTGGGAACGCAATCTTATTCATGCTCTCACAATACTACTGGGTCTGTTACGGTACATCTTCTTACTTCCAGGGGAACAACCAGTGGTTGGGAAACAGTGCCTCGCTGACCTGTGCTGTCACCACCTTGTCCCCGCTGGTGGCACTGGCCAGGTCCAGAGAGTGCTGCAGGTCCTTGGTGATGCTCCTCACTGTGCTGCTAGGAGACACCAGACCCAGTGGCTCCATGGCTTCGGCTGGCTCCGGCGCACACACTGGCAAGAGCAAAGGTTAACTGACTGTTAGCTAACTAACAGAACACTGGTATCAAAAGATGTGGGGGTAGACGTGCTTACTGGCAACATGGAATATGTCTGTGTATCCAGCTGCATATTCTATTCTAGTGCCCAGACCCCAAAATAACATTTCGAACACACACACTTATCAGCTTGTGTACACTTGACTTTGTGAGGCTGTAGTCAAATACACTCTTTGTTATTTACCTTCAAGACCGGTTGGCCTTATATTCTCCTGGGACTTCTTGCTGAGTGGCAGCGCTGGGCGGGATGGGGGAGGGGGTCTTGGAGGAGGAGCGCTGCTGGGAGGGGGTGGGCGTGACGGTGGGGGCTTCTTGGTGCTGGCCACAATGTCCGGTTCCACGGTGATCTGCCGGGGGGGTTTGGATGGTCCCGAGTGGTCTGACTCAGCTGGTTTGTGGTCCAGGATGTCTGCTGGTCTGTGATCCCTGTCTGCGTCTGCAGCCACCCGGGGAAGGTCAGGCAGGTCTGGCTGACTGGGGCCCAGAGCACTAGTGATGTCTGGAGGCAGGGCATGCTCGTATGAGCCAGACGGTAAGCTGACTGGGACAGCCATGGAACAGGCCCCCTGCGGCTCTGCCTCATCCTGCGGCTGGTCGGGGCTCCTCCCTGAAGGCTGTGGTTCCACAGCGGCACAGTCTGGCTCCAAGGAAGCCGTCTGTGGTTCCACAGGAGCTGCAGGCATCACGACGGCTGCGCCTGCATTCCCCAGCTCGGTCTCTGGGCTTGTGTCAACATCTTTCTGGCCCAGCAGCAGAGCCTCCCCTGCACCACTCTCCTTTTGGCTTTCCTCAATAATACTGTCGATGATCTAGGAGAAACAAAAGATCAAGAACAGGGTGTATCCTTATACATCTTTCAATGTGGTTAATGGAATAAAACATTTTGACTGTAAGAAACATTTAATTAAATTAAAAAGAGGAAATGATTATCACATTACTATTCACTATAGTAAAATCCCAAGGCTGTATGAGAATAAGAGACGTTAAGAAAAGGGAAGGGGTACCTGAAGGGAGTCTTCCTGACTGGCTTCAGGTGGAACAGGTCCAACAAATGCATCCTGTAGTGGATCATCTACCTGGCCCTTTAAATAGGGTCAGAATCACAATCACATTCAGTCATTGTCTTGCAGCCTTTATTTAACTACTGATAAAACTTGCTACCCTGTTGTGGACATTGAATTGGCCTCTCACAAACAAGTAAACAATGAGCAGAGGTGTGTTTTTGTTAACTTTAACCTCAATAAAAGTCCAAATGGCAATCTTGATTAATGATTAAACTACAAAAGCAACACTTTTCACTTTAGTCATGCAAAACCAGGATAGAACATGCAGGGCTGTCAGTACATAGAATAACATACCTTGGTTGAGGGGAGGACAAACTTGGCAGGAGACCTAAACATTTAAGGCAGTTAATTAGACACCATACCACTCTTACAAATAAATGTTATGTTGCGGCCTAATTGTAATCAGTAAATTAGGTGTACGTTCCAAATTGTTTCAAGACGTTGGTTAAAAACAATATAATGTCCTGTTGAGGCTTGCCTATACATGACAATGACACTGTCATAGAAGGACCACAGTCGTTTCACAAGACAAACGTTTACATAAATGTCGATGTAAAGGTTTATTTTAACTTCTATTTGAATACAAGGATAGGGAGTCTGTTAATAGTGGTGTCAAATAATAGTAACTTAATCATAATAATTTTCTAATACAGGAAGTGCTAGCCTGCAAGCTAACATATGTTGTTAAACACAGCAAGTACCGTTAACGACGACACACAAATGCCAACGTTATTGTTTTTAAAAAAAACACAAATTACCACTAATTCGCCAGATACTTACACTTTAGGAGAGAAATGTACATCTTCTGGTGCATCGTAGAATTCTTCAGTATCACTCGTATCTGACGCCATACTAGCTAGTTTTTATGCTACAATACAAGCTAGCTTGACAGCTAGCTAAGGATACATGCAACTTGGAAGCAAATGGCCTGTCTGGGTATGATTGGAAAACCTTTGAAATCGTCTGATCTGACTGAGATTAAGAAGCTTTATACAGTTATTTAAGTGTGTCAAACAAGCTGCAATCTACGGCTGGACTCCACTCAGAAGTAAAGCAGCGAAGCAGCTAGCTTGCTAATGGCTACGTTAAGGTAGCCAAGCTATCTGGATCAACTAAGTTTGTTTGAAATAAATGAGACTTTCTACGTGACACTGAGCTCTCTGCTCTCTGAAACCCATAATAACCAACATATTACTGGACCAACGTATTATAAAATCCAAATGGAGAGGCGATGGAGCAATAATCAGAGCATTATTAGCAAGTTTAGCATCTCTGCTGATAGTAAGTTAGCTTGTGGATGTAGCCTTGAGAGCTACAGAGCTAAACCCATAGACATTATAAATAATAATATAATATATCTTTATGTCTATGGCTAAACCTGCTTGTTGTTGAGTTGACAGCTTGTCGCTGGTTCTTCCTCTATTAGAACTGGAGGCGTTTCTTCTTTTTTGTCTTTTTCTTTGCATTATTATAGAACATTGCTGCCATCAAATGGTGATCTGAGGTTCTTCAGGCTGTTTGGAAATGTTAATTAATGTCAACTAATCAAATGAGAGGATAAACTAGAATGGCAAGACAACAATACAAAAGTACAGATTTGAATGTTTAGGTTCACTTGTAGGCTACTGTAGTTGACCAGAACTATATTTCCCACTTATCTGGATGTTTCAACATCAACATGTTCCTAAGTTTATGGTTGGGGAGGGTTGTTGTGGTTGTTAGATTGCTAGTGGCGGTGCACAAATCAGAGATCTAACTTTGCATAACCATAACCATATGGTCATAACCTCATTGTGTTTGTGCGTTTTTTATAACTCGCACCTTTTTCCATGGTTTGGCTGGTCCTGCGATTTACTCTTTTGAATTATTTTTTATATATCAAAAATATGATATATCAAAATCAAATTTCTGTTCTTGGACTCTGATTGTATCTAATACATTTCCCACCCAAACATGTGACATGGTTCAGTGCAACTGGTGTTTTTTTTCTTCTTCATTATGCATTTGGCTGGTGCGACTTAAACTCCGGGGCGATTTATAGTCCGGAAAATACGGTAGATGACATGTGAAATCACCAGTAACCAGCCTGGATCCTGCAGAGCTCCAGTAAGCGAGGTCTGGATAGGCTGGAGTACCGAGGGTTTCCACTGGATTTGGGGTGTCGCGAAGAGAGGAAAACAAGGACGGATCCCGCAGTTGCAGGTACGAATTACCCACTTTGAAAGTTTATGAAGTCTGATTGAACATAGTTCAAAACTTAACGTCATTCTTTCACTTACTATTTAATAGGAAATGCGACTTATCGCTTGTTGCCTCTAAATATTAACGTTACGGTACAGCGTTGGTGGTTGCTACTGCTGGTGGCTACAGCTAACGAATCAGACCAGCGATAGCTAGTAGCTAAGCTAGCTAGTGCTAACTTGGCTAACGTTAGGTTACTTAGTTAGCTAGTCTTGCCAAACCCGACCGTACTCTCGTTTTTGTCATAAACAACCCTGACAAGTCTGTCATACTATATTTTACTATGCTACCAGCCAACTAGTTGTGTGGCTCACTAGTTTATTTTTAACAGTGATAGACTAACAGCGTTAGCTTGTAAGTTGGCTAGACTTAAGAATCTGCCATCTACTTCGGGTTAGCTTCATATCATGCTAATGCTAAGTGGCTAAGCGTGTCGGGGTGAATATGTGTTGACAGTAGTAGAAGACAGCTTTTATCCATGGTTAGGCCGCTTTACTATTTGGTTATGATGTGGTCATTCTTGAGACGTTAATAGCACATTGTTTGATAAACCCAACATTGTTATACGACATCAAAACGCCGCACGTTTATGTAAAGGTAGGCTAGTGTTTCATAGCCTAGACTACTTGTTGGGTAACTTAAATCTTCGTGGTTGTTGGATGCTGGTACTAGTTTGATATTTGGTATTTTCTGCCCTGCCAGTCACATTCTCCATGAAGTTAAAATGACTAAATGTACATGTAAGTTAAAGCTTGTTGGTATGCTAAACGTTTTCTTGTTGACAATTGGGATGAGGAATCTATAAGTAAGAACCTGGCCTGCCTTCACTTCAGTAACATGACACCTGTGGTCACCTCATCTAAAGGAGCTGTTCTTGATGTTTAGCTGCTCCTAAACAAGACCAAAATCTAGAAATCTGTAAACCAAGTCGAGTTTTGTTCCATGTGTCAATGTGATACTGTGTAACAAAGCCAAAAGTAAACCTGCAGCTAATTCCTGTAGGATGATATTGGTTGTTGGACAGTGGTATAAACATGAGTAATCTCTGGTTTTCACTCTGTTTGGCTGTCATCTGTCCAGTATAGGGGAAGTGTTCAGCAAACTGAACAATGGGCCCTTTACCACAGATTTCTTGCGGAGGCGTCAGCTGATGACTATAAAGTCAGTTTTGAATACATTCATTATTGTGCTTGTTTTATAACCATCAGGTCCTCAAAAATGGGAATCAGAACAGGTCACTTTGAAGTAGTGTTTGTTTTTATTGAGCTAAACTCTGAGACGCGTTTATGTTAAGTTCGATTTACCCCACCATCACAAGATCCGATCTCCTTGAACAAGCAGCCTAGGCTTTAGAAAGGACCACATTGTCTCAGACATTTTCAGTTGCTGTTTGTTCGCCTCTATGCCCTGGTGCGTGTTGTCCCCCTCTGAGGCTCTGGTCATCTGGTCCATGAACTCAATCCACACATGGGCTGTGCTGCAATTATCACCCCATCTGATATCCTGTGTAATCAGGATCATGTCTAACAGTGGGGTGCAGGCAGGGCAGATGGCAGACAACGCCCCAAAATACGAGTCTGAAATATTAATAGAAAGACCATATGCTCCCAGTCCATTAATACATCTCGCTTGGGACAGACGATAGTGGAGAAGTCGATGATGTCGCTCAAACCGGGGCTATTTCAGTTGATCTCCTGTACTATTTTGAAGTAAAAAAAATCACATCACAAACAAACTATTTTGTACAAGCTAATGTTCTGCAGAGAATGCGTGACTTGTAAAAAGTTTGTGTTCCCTGTGGAGCCTTGTGAAGATGCCTCTGTGTGTGTGTGTGTCTTCATGTCTTTGCAGAGGTGTGGTTTGGCGAGGGCATGGAGCACCCTGTGAGCAGAGGGGAGACGATGTCCATGGGACTGCACGACAGGTACTGTGCAATGTATGTCCAACTTTTCTACTCTACCATCACATTTAACACAAGCACTCTCCTGTCAAATGCATGTAACTGCAACCATCCGCTGTTTCTAAGTGCCCCTGTACTGTACCAGGTGACTAATTCATCCTATCAAGCTGAGTAAGTTTCATCCATAGGAGATTCATATGAATATATTTTGTTGAAAATGTTGTGAAGTGAATGGTTGTCAGTTGTGTGTGTCCTCTGTGGCATTTGTGCGTCAGGCTGCGTTAATCCCCTTGTCGTATCTGCCTGTTCGCTTGTTGTTGCAGCTGTTCTCCTGGATTTGGGCCTGCTTTGAGAACATCGTGACGATTCAAGAAAAGTTCTTGAAACCGAAATGCTTTTATGACAGGGGAGTTACAGATTTAGCTGTGCACTTGACCTACACGCATCATTGCTTGTAGGCCTTACTTGTGTACTTGAAGCACATCCACCGGCCTTTGCGGTTCACTGAAGACATTATGCTTCACTAGTCTTAACAAAGCCAATTGCTGCTTTGCTCCCTTTGAAATCCACCTGAATTATTTCCATAGCAGGGATGTTTGGACAAACCTCGCAGTCTGTTTCTTTCTATTTTCCAAATCTGGGTTTCCTGTCAGTCAAGAACTAGTTCGAGACCGCTAAACTTGCAAGCTGTTCAACTGTCAAGCAGCAAGCTGCCTAGTTAGAGGCACCGAGAAAGTGGTTGCTAGGCGATAGCTGTCTTCGTCCAGTGAGCATGTCTCTGTAGAGAGTGCAGTGCAGTGGAGCGTCCAGCAGACTGGAAGGCCGATGATGATTTAATCAAGAGCCTAAATGGCTTCTTGCCAGTAATCTTGGTATCTAGCTTGTGCACAACATTGACCAACCAACAGCAGTTTAGGTTGTGAAAAATCTTTCCAACATTGTGTTCCAATGAATAGAGGGAATGATACGCTGTCAGGACAATATAACTCTTTGACTTGTTTTAGTGACGTTGGTCTGATAAAAGCATGCGTCAGATTGCAGGAAGCAGTGTCTTTATTTGATGTATCTTTTATATATATATATTGTTTTACAAAGTACATCCTGTTCTACAATATAACAAGGACAAAAATAGCTATTTAGGTCTGTCATTTTCCTGTATTTCACAGTTGATGCCTAAAATTAGAAGCTGATCTCAGTTGGCTGTGTGGTTCCTGGCTGTTCAGCAGACGTGGGGACAGCGCCTGATGTGCGTGTCCTTCTGATCTCAGTTGGATGATTTGATTTGTTTTGTTTTCATTTGATTGGATTGGATTTGTTTTGATCGAAAATAGAAAGTGTTGTAGCTTTCTGGTACGGTCCTGGTGACCTTTTGAACTGAGGCTGTGCAGCGTTCGAAGCCTCGTCATCCGCCAGATGAGTTAAGCTCATCCCTCTTAAGGCCAGTCTCACGGGCGGTTAGTGAAAGGTAACTTTCAGTCAGCCAGCGAATCAGGGATCAATAACCCTGTTTTCTTGAGCGCACACAAAATAAACACCTAAAGATTTTTTTTCTCTCACTGAAGTTAATTGTACCATAACAACCAGCCAACAACCACTTTGTTGAAGAAGGTACAGTCGTTTTCCAGGAGCAAGGTTGAGAGCCTTGGATTAAACCGTTAAGCAGCCAATCTAAGACCATCTCCTAACTCAGGACCGGGTTATCCACGTTGATCGTGAGTGAGGATGGCAGATCGTTTGCGACTGAGGCGGTGGCCTTAAGTTAGCCAAATAAACAGGCTAAAGCTTGACGCCGGGGTCGGCGGTAGGACACGGCTGCATCGGCGCGCAGGGGGAAGGCAACCCAGGTCCTCGAGGGATACTGTCCTGAAAGTTTGACTGGTGTAGCACACCTGATTCTAATTAAGTGATTATCAGTCTTCCACAGAGCTTGATAACCCTAACACTTAATCTCCTGCCCCACCCCCATTGCGCTTTTTCTTTTAATAGCAGCTTTCTATACCTTCTTACCTTGTTTCTCCCCCAGCATCAGTTTGGTTAGGGCCCCCCCCCCCGGTTGTTGTGACTCAAGCCCCCCAAAGTTTGAGCACCGCTCGGCTCATCTTAAATATGTCATACGTTTTTGTAAAAAAGCAAACAGGAAGTTTGCAGCTAAATATACCGGGAAGGACGGCACCCCTGTAGGTGTTCTTCTGTCCATCTCCAGCGGTTTGATTTGATCTGCCGTGCCATGCGATCCCTCTCAGGGGGGGGGGGAAACGTCTCCGACGTGTCCGTTCAAACTCCTGTCACCGGCGGTGACAGACGTACAGTATCGGGTGTTCGTCCGAGCGGTGAAGGAGAGAGGCGGGATGGGGTTCCCGTCTCCGCAGGGGCTGGAGCCACGCTCCGCTGCTGACCGCTGGCTGTGGAAGCAGCTCGGGTCAACGGTCGGACAGCCAAGTTCCTCTTCCAGCCAGCAGATGGAGGATGTTATTCTTCCCCTGCAGTCAGGACAGCTGTCTGTAGACCTGATGGCTTCGGGGCGTATGCTTCAACACTCTCTCCACGGTCTGGGTAAATGTCAGACCAAGGCTCGCTTCAAAGAAGCCAATTAATTGGATCCAACAGCCCACTCCTGTGTGTGTGTGTGTGTCTGTGTGTGCGCATCCTCCTTTGCGTTATCTATCTGCAATGTAGGTTGAATCAGTTACTTTAGGCACAGGGATTGCGTGTCTGACTCTGAACTCGGTATAGTGGAATGTGTGTTTTTGTTTCGTTTTTCAAATCAACACTAGCTGCGTAGTCCTGGATGTGGATGAAACAAAGTGTGTTTCTGTGCACAGAAGGGAGTGTGTGTGATCTGGCCTGTAGCCTTGTCCTTCTTGGCTATGCTGCCTCCTTCAGCTTCCTTAAGATCATACATCAGGAGGAAATGCATTAGGTGTCATGTAATTTTTTTTTTTAAGACTAATGTTATTAAGGTTGGCAGTGCTGGGACTTTTTTTTCCCTAATTGGTTTCTTGTGTTTATTTTTCTCTTGAAAGTTAGCCCATCAGTGTGTGTGTGTGTGTGTGTGTGTGTTGATACATAAAATAGAACATTGGATTGTAGCAGTGTTCGTGCTCTGGGGTGTGAATATCAGTTTTGTTAATGAGCTCACATCTGGCTGTGCTCTCGCACCGCTCATCTGACAAAAGGCTTCTTAATCCCCTCGTTCTCTCTTGTCTTTTGTCCTGCTGTCTTCATCCACTTCAAATCAGGCCTGTAAAAACAAAAGAGACAATGTTGTCTTTCCGGGTCCAGTTAGACCCGGACCCGGGTCACAGATAGAGCGATGCTAGTTAGATATTGTGGGCTGTCCTGTGGACAGATAGAGCGATGCTAGTTAGATATTGTGGGCTGTCCTGTGGACAGATAGAGCGATGCTAGTTAGATATTGTGGGCTG
This sequence comes from Protosalanx chinensis, assembly GCA_030340685.1. Taxonomy (NCBI): domain Eukaryota; kingdom Metazoa; phylum Chordata; class Actinopteri; order Osmeriformes; family Salangidae; genus Protosalanx; species Protosalanx chinensis. The sequence continues at coordinate 5,165,082 of CM059338.1, read as the reverse complement.
TCCTGTGGACAGATAGAGCGATGCTAGTTAGATATTGTGGGCTGTCCTGTGGACAGATAGAGCGATGCTAGTTAGATATTGTGGGCTGTCCTGTGGACAGATAGAGCGATGCTAGTTAGATATTGTGGGCTGTCCTGTGGACAGATAGAGCGATGCTAGTTAGATATTGTGGGCTGTCCTGTGGACAGATAGAGCGATGCTAGTTAGATATTGTGGGCTGTCCTGTGGACAGATAGAGCGATGCTAGTTGGATATTGTGGGCTGTCCTGTGGACATATAGAGCGATGCTAGTTAGATATTGTGGGCTGTCCTGTGGACAGATAGAGCGATGCTAGTTAGATATTGTGGGCTGTCCTGTGGACAGATAGAGCGATGCTAGTTGGATATTGTGGGCTGTCCTGTGGACATATAGAGCGATGCTAGTTAGATATTGTGGGCTGTCTGGTGGACAGATGGAGAAACAGGGAGTGAGACGCATGGAGTATGATGGCCCGGGTTCTGCATGTATATGTGTGAGGTTCTCTTAAGCGTTCTTGTGCAAAGGCAGAGAAAGCGCTTGTCAAAAGAACAAGGTGCACTGGAAGCCTTAAACGTTCCTGACGCTGTCCCCGGCCGTCGTTCGGACGAGAGCGAGCGTAATCGCAGAAACGAGCGCAGCGCCCAGCTCTATGCCTGAGCGGTTCCGCTTCAGGAACTCGAATGGAAAGTACGTGTCGAGGGTGGGCGTTTGTGTTTCATCAGGATGAGCTGTTGTTTCCAGGCAGGCCTGCGGCTAGCCTGGCTACACCTGCAGTCGTCCAGCTCTGCTCTTTCGCTAACTGGGAACGAAAAATCCCCTTCACCTTTTTCTGAGGCTCTTCCTAGAGGTGTCATTCTTCCATCCCCACCATAAACCGCGAGCAATCTCAGTGATCAACACTTGACACCAGATGCATGTGTGATATCCGACATATTACACAAGCAAAAGTGTCGTCGGCGCTATTAGTAGCGGTGTTAATTCGACGGTTGGAAATTGCCAGATATTTATTCAGTGTAAGCAAATGTTATTTTGGGGCCAGTTCTCTCAATGGGGAGGGGAAGGGGAGGGTAGTATGCGACTGTGGTCTTAAGCTCTTGCTCAGTGCTTTGTATGTACACACCCCTCCCTCTCTCTCTCGCTCTCTCTCTCTCTCTTACTCCTCCCTCTCCTCTGCCTCTCCCTATAACAAGCTGAGCACTGCAGTCGCCTCTCCTTTAACAAGGTGGCACTGTTGTTGAGCTGCTGGGCCAAGTCGTCAGTGGCCAGCAGGACTGGAGGGCTTTCCAACAGCAGGTGACCGACGGACACCGCTGGGCCGCTAAGCTCCGGGGACCAGATCCTCCAGCTTCCTCACGCTTCCCTCCGCTAGCGCTCTCAATCCCCTTCTCGTTAGCCTCGCGCTGCTTCCCGCTCTCTTCGGCCGTTCGTCCGCCTCTCTCCCTCTCTCCCTCTCTCCCTCCCTCCCTCCCTCCCCCTGATGCGTGCGGACAGAGTGGGATGGAAGCCCTCGCCGGAAGCCTGTTCTTCATGGAAATGCTCTCTGCCGTTGGTATCGCCGTAGCGCCGCGCTGGTGACAACAACATGCCGTTAAAATGGAAAAGTGGTTCGCCGGTCAGCTGGAAATTCCCAGTGCCAGTGCTTAAGACCTCCAGGTCCTCCCCGCTCTCGCCTGCCTACATGTGAGTACGGAGGGTTTTCGGCATTCACACCAGGCTACGGGGGGGGTGCTGCTGGGGGGGGTTAGACCGTTTTGTTCTGTGGGGGAGGGGGGGGGGGTTTCATTACAAAATTTGGGGAGGGGGGGTGGTGGTGGTGGTGGGGGGAGGGTGGGTTGGAAGTACATAGAGTCCCTTTCGTTTCATTGATTGGTGCCTAATTGGGCAGACTATGACGGGAGCATTGTTGTGTGTCAAGAGCGCTTGATTTAATAACCCCCTTTGTGTGCGCCGCGCGCCGACCAGCCAGCTAGCGGAACAGTGTCTTCCAGAGCAGCGTGCCTCATTATCTCTGGTCCGTTTCAGTGTTAGCCTAGCCAGGACCCATGTCCGTTGGCCTTCCACCCTGCCTCAGGCTGGGTTCTGCTACAAGGACTCCCGGCCAGGGCAGTTTGGGAGGAACCGGCCTCCCTCCCTCCCTCCCTGCCTCCCTGTCTCTCTCTCTGCCTTTGTCAGTGCTCCTGACGTGCCCTGGTTTAGGAGCTATTGTCGTCTGCTGCCGCGGAGTGGGGGGGAAGGGCAGAATGCTGAGGGTGTATCCAGGGCTTCAGTGCTGTCTGTCTGTCCGTCTCCCCCTGTTGTGTGAGGGAGATGGCTCTGTCTTGCATTGCTTGCTTGGATGCCTGCTGAGATCTTTGATGTTGGAGGTCTTTTCCTGCGCAGTAACCTGGTCTAATGTGGCAGCAGGAAGGCTACAGGGCAGTGTTGAATGGAAAACGGGACATGGAGAGTCAGGTGGCTCAGAGGTTAAGGCGTTGGCCTCATGATCGGAAGGTTGTGAGTTTGATTACCGGCCGTGGCTATGTGACGTTGTGTCCTTGGGCAAGGCACATCACCCTACTTCTCAGGGGGATTGTCCCTGTACTTGCTTTAAGTCGCTTTGGATAAAAGTGTTTGCTAAATTCATATTTCCTTTATTTCTACTGGATTTTCCTCTTCTTGGTGACAGTTTACCTGTGAGAGGATTAAGTCTAGACTTGGCGTCTGAAATATGGGTTACTTAAAAAAAGAAATAATACTCAGATCGATTGGATTCTGGATCGAATCCCAATTTTTCCGCGCAACCTTTGCCGTGATTAACGATCACGACTCCTCTCTGCCTCTTAGAAGGCTGGGTTAAGCCGCAATCTCTCCCGTGAGATTTATCTTCACGGTCTGTGTTGGTATTGTGCCCGCCAAACATCATCACATGGGCTATAATGCAATGCGTCCTATTGTTTTTCACAGTACAGCCAAACCCAATTCCCCTTCGTTATGAGCCATCTTTTTAAGCTCTTTAAAAAATAAAATTAAAAAAAATGCCTAACCTCTAACTGAGCCCTGCCCTGTCCAGGAAGAACTGCTTCTATTTCGACTTTAACCTTGTGTGATGTGTTCTTACAGAGACCGATCTTAGAGCAGTGATTATAGGTTTCGCTGTGGTCTCTGCGGAAGGGGAAGGAACTGCGTTTCCATGGTGCCCTGCAAGCGAGGCCGCTCCGCTCGGCCGTGGAGCCCGATCTGGTCCCACTCTGAGAGGGGAGCATATGGAGCGCATGTGGCCCTGACATCTAAACAGGGATGGAGGGATAGTGGGGTATTTTAGGATGAGCTGGTGTGTGTAAACGTGTGATGGTATCTCTGCTGGAGATTATCCTGGTGTGTGTGTGTGTGTGTGTTTGCCTTTAGTGATCCCACACAGGTTTAAATATAGCTTGGCTGCCCGGGTGTGGGTTTCATGCTTGGGAGGAAAGGCAAAGGTGCCTCGTCTGGAAGACCTACAGCATGACTTCAGGTTCACATGGAGGTCTGTGTTTATCCCCCCCCCACCCCCAGTCCCTTAACGTTAATTATACCCTTGTTTCAAGGACACAGCCACCAGAAGGTATTAACTGTTGTCTTTTTATTGAGACAAGTAGGGGTGTAACACTCTGCTCATGATACAATATGTATGATAATACTTGGTGCCCGTAGCAATACATATCACAATATTTTATATATACATATTTTTTTTTATTGAACTGAATTCGGTTAACATATTTATTGACAAAACATTAATATTTTAATATTTTGGGGTTGTACATATTAGTTATTAAATATTGTACAACTTGTAAAGCTCTCTCTTGTAAGTCGCTTTGGATAAAAGCGTCTGCTAAATGAATAAATGTAAATGTGACTTTTTAAATGTAGCATTTAGTAAACTCAGTTCAAGCGATGTTGCAGCTGCAGTCGGTCCTGTGCCGCTAGCTTAACCAATAGGATCACACGAACGGCATAGTGTAAAAATATTACTATCCGACACACATTGTGATATAAATTGTTCTACGGTATCATTTTCCACCTCTAGAAACACGATGATTTGGGTTCCCTTCTGGTGTCGAGGAGTTCAGAGGTCAACAATGAAGGTCACAGGATGGTTTCATCCCGTCCATCTTTCTCTTCTCTCCTCCTTGGCTCTCAATCTGCTGCTGGTGAGAGACAGACAGACAGATAGACCGGACAGACAGACAGACAGACAGACAGATAGACAGATAGGATCCTCTGGATCCGACCACCAGGAAGATGGCGTTTCCAGGCCGTTGACCAGAGCAGCGGGGGGCGGTCCATGTCAGACCCTGCCTGGTCAGATCACGCCTCGCCAGCTTAGTTACGCAGTCAGAACACCGGATCCTCGCGAAAATCCACTCTAAACGAGATTGCGCAATACTCCGTTTGAGACACAGCGTAACAGTTAATGAAGCCGAGAGTGATTTCCTGGCGTCCGCTCCAGGTAATGTTCTCTGGCAGGTAGGCCCTTGGGTTTCACATGATGCTGATAATGAACCTTTGGTGCACAGATAATGAATGTCTGGCTTCACTTAACAGCGCCGCGACCAGCCAAGCTTGGATGCAGGTGTTGGGTCTGTCTCTCTTTGTGCGCTGGTCTCTCCTGGTGCGCTGGTCTCTCCTGGTGCCCCGGTCTCTCCTGGTGCGCTGGTCTCTCCTGGTCTCTCCTGGACGTGGTCTCTCCTGGTTTCGCCTCGTGTGACCTTCATGTTCCTGTGATGAGCATGTGATGAACATGTGTGTGTGATGCCTGCAGGAGAGTCTCTACACAGCGGGATGTCTTCTGATGTCGGTCTCTCAGTGAGCACATTGGGTGCGTGATGTCTGTGTTCATAATGCCTGACTGGAAAACCTTCAGACGCCTCAGTGGATCAGAGAAGAAGACCGGCCTCTATCTCTATCTCTGTCTCTGTCTCTCTGTATGTGTCTCTCTCTGTCTCTCTCCCTCTCTATCTATCTCTCTGTCTCTCCCTCTCCGTCTCTGTCTGTCTGTCTGTCCCTCTCTGTCTCTCTCTGCCTCTCTCTCTCTCTCTCTCTCTCTGCCTCTCTCTCTCTCTCTCTCTCTCTCTCTCTCTGCCTCTCTCTCTCTCTCTCTCTCTCTCTCTCTCTCTCTCTCTCTCTCTCTCTCTCTCTCTCTGCAGGCTAATCAAACATGTACTAAATAAACAGAGGTGGTAGCACTCAGTTCTTGTTCTCTGTGAATGGCCCCAGGCTGTTGTTGGGCTATTTCATAACGTCGTTACCTGCTGCTTTCATAGACAATCGAAGAATGAGTTTTCTACCCGGCTGGAATTACGATGGTCACTTCCAGCCTGTGTTTTTCTGCATGCATGAACAGCTAGCAAACATGCATTCTGCCTTTTCCTCTTAACACATCAGGACAGTAATGCACCTCCCTGCTTGATCACACCTCTCTCTCTCTCTCCCCCCTCTCCCCCCCCCTCTCTTGCTCTCTCTCTCTTTCTCTCAGCTTAATTAACACAGAGGCGCACAGTCCAACCCAGTTGAAAGGGATGTTGGGTATTCAAAGATGAGGAGGTACCAGGGTCAGCCCCGCCGTGAATTTCCTTCTCAGGGAGACCGAAATCTGGCACAGCATGAAATCACATCGCCGCTGCTCTGCTGCTGTTACCTGGAGCACAGCAGCACCTCATTAGCATCCCAAATTAGGGGTGGGGGGGGATCAGGAGAGGGGAGGATGGGGGGGGGGTATCCATCTGGTAATTCGGAGGATTGGGATGAACTCCCTGTGTGGTATCCAGGATCCACAGAGGAGGGCGGTCACACCTAACCAGAGGGCTCGCTGGGTGAATTGAACGTTCTCTAATGTATCGCGGCAGTCGGTTCTGTTCTTCAGAGACTTGGGGAAACAGACATTACAGAAAGTGGACTGGTGGGGTCGGGGGGGGGGGGGGGGTTTGGACTGTTTGGACTGTAGCTGTTTGTCGCGGTGGTGACGTTTGTATTTGTTACCGTTTTTTTATTTAATTCCCTCCTGTTTCTATGGTTCTCCATCTGTAAGAAGCGTTTAAAAGGACGTAGGCGGTAGGAAAACATTGCGCGTTAACATCTCGTTGATTAAAGTTGCTGCTGTTCTTAAGATGCGAGTTTTCATTATAGCGATCATCCAATTTACAAAAGCAATTAAGACTCATTGCACGCCTACCCCTATCCAATTGAACCAATTTAATGAAGCGTTCCCTGGTGGGTTTCTCTGAAGTGGTTCACACTCCACTTTCTTGGTTCTCAAAGTAGCCGATTCCTCGCCACGTTGCAGCTTCTGGCTAATAATACCAATGTCCTCCTCCACTTCAACATCAACAGACCCAGAGGAGTCAGGCTTGTGTACCAGCTGTGGGACTGTGTCATTTATAACTGTCTGTCTGCCTGTCTGTCTCTCTGTCTCTGCCAGTCTGCCCGTCCGTCTGCTCGTCTGCCTGTCTGTCTCTGTCTCTGCCTGCCTGCCTGCCTGTCTGCCTGTCTCTGTCTGCCTGTCTCTGTCTGTCTGTCTCTGTCTGCCTGCCTGTCTCTGTCTGCCTGTCTCTGTCTGTCTGTCTCTGTCTGTCTGCCTGCCTGCCTGTCTGTCTCTGCCAGTCTGTCTGTCTGCACACCTCCTGAGCTGTGGCGGGCACGAGCGTGCTCACGCAGAAACACGCACCGCTCCCCTTGGCAACGTCAGACGCCGTCACGCGTCTCTTCGTTTTGTCTTCCCTGCTGTCTGCGAACGCAACTTCCTGTCTGCGAACGCAGCTTCCTGTCTCCTGGGATTCTTTAGCGTTTCTCTCTCTCTCTCTGTGTTTTTTCGTTCCCCCGGCAGCCACCAACACTCCTTTGTGGTGTGGACAACCCGCTCTCTCCTCGCTGCGTCTCCAACTTACCACCTGACGGGGTAAATGATCCAGCAGCCTGACTGCCTGTTACTGTGTGTCCACTGTGTCCCTCCCCCTGTAGCCATGAACACTCCTCAGCATCTGGTAGGCTGGACCCCGAAGCCCCGTAAGCAGTCATCCACCATCACCCCCATCCTCCCCTCTTCCCCTCCTCTGCATCAGCACACGTGCTCCCGCCTCCCTCCCCCCCTCAGCAGCCCTGGAGGCTGGTGCGATGGTGCCTCCGTAGCCTCTACCAAGGCTGTCTTGTCGGCTAGCTTGTCTCTCCTGTGGTGGTAGCTGTGGTTTCTCCCCTTTTAGTAGCTTTGGTGTTGTTGCTGTGGCTGTGTGTGACGGGTGCTTTGAGGAGAGGGAAGCCGAGCACGCATCATCCCGGATGATCGTGACGTCTCGCTGCAGGCTAACGACACGAGAGGGGAAATCGGAATTCGAATTTTTGCGGTTCCTGTTCCTCTTCTGCAGCGTTGTTCGCAGCCTCCAGTTCCTCTTTTTGAAGTCCAAAACGTTTGAACGCGATAGGATCTGAGGAGATGGCGGACGAGAATCTCCTCGGCTCTCCCGAACAACGGCTCGTCGCGAGTCGATTGCGTTGTTCGCGGTCGTTTCCGTCGCTTTTCGTGGTTGACGCCTGGATGTCCGGGACAGGAAGTGAAGAGCTGGAGCGCGGACCTGTTCCTCTGCGTTAAGATCAGGACCGTAGACTCTCTATCAGCTGAAGACCGATGCAGAGGTGGACCAGGCCCCCCCGCCCCACCACCCCCCAGAGGAAGCTCCTCCTCTTCCTGGAGCTCTGCATCATTTGACACAAGGAGGGGGAGGGGGTGGGGGGGTGGTATACCCAGCGCCTTGTCCAATGATCGGTAACATCATTGTTACAGGTGCCTTGTCATCTAGTAGGGCCCATTTTCCTTGCCTCTTGGGAGCGTGTGTGTGTGTGTGTCGCAGATCCTGGGGTATTCATGGACTGTGCTGTGGAATGGAACCGTACCAGTAGACCTTCCCTCGTTGTGTTGTAGCTGTGTTGCTTCTCTATCGTGATGTTTTCCTAGCTGTGGCCTTCCACAGTCAGTTGGTAGCGATCTGTACTTTGGAATTGAATTCTGAGCTAATATGTCTCTGCCTCTCTCTCTCCCTCTCCTGGTCTCTCTTCCTGTCTCTCCTCTCTCTCTCTCTCTGTCTCTCTTCCTCTCTCTCCTCTCTCTCTCCTGGTCTCTCTTCCTCTCTCTCCTCTCCTGGTCTCTCTTCCTGTCTCTCTTCCTGTCTCTCCTCTCCCTCTCTCTGACTCTCTTCCTGTCTCTCCTCTCCCTCTCCTGGTCTTTCTTCCTGTCTCTCCTCTCCTGGTCTCTCTTCCTGTCTCTCCTCTCCCTCTCTCTGTCTCTCCCCCTGTCTCTCCCTCCTTTCACAGATCCCTCGTGGAGGACGACGACCCTCACATGAAAGTGTCGCTAGGGTGCGGTGACATGGGCATCTCCGCCCATCTGCAGGCGTCCAAGACCGGGAACACCCGCTTCTTCACAAGCAACACCCACAGCTCAGTGGTCCTGCAGGTGAGGAGACGCCCGTCTGCTAGCCAGCCTCAGGCCACGTTGGCCAGCCTCAAGCCTCGAACCGTCTGCTGCACTGCGAAGCTCTCCTAGCCTAGCCTAGCATAGCCAGCCTCGAACCTTGAACCTCCTGCTGCACTGTGGAGCTCTCCTAGCCTAGCCTAGCATAGCCAGCCTCAAACCTTGAACCTCCTGCTGCACTGTGGAGTCCTAGCCTAGCCTAGCATAGCCAGCCTCAAGCCTTGAACCTCCTGCTGCACTGCGGAGCTCTCCTAGCCTAGCATAGCATAGCCTAGCATAGCCAGCCTCAAGCTTCGAACCTTCTGCTGTACTGCGGAGCTCTCCTAGCATAGCCTTGCCTAGCCTAGCATGTCCGCCCACGCTGGCTGTGTTGCCATGCCACCCTCAGAAAGATCAGCTCAGCTCTCTCCGCTCCGTGCCCCCGGCATCTGTCCCCCTGCTGAAAGCTGTCATAGCGTGGCAGGGCTGCCCCCGACCCCCCCCTGTCCCCCACCCTCGGGCACAGGCTGGCGGGAAACGAACGCGTCAGGAGTCGTCATCTTGCCCTGTCGTGCGACGGCGCGCAGCCTCATCCTCGCCGTGACGGGTTCGGTCTGACAGGATGTTGGAAGCGAAGCCCCCCTCCCTCCCCCCCCCTTTCCTTTCACCGGTTAAACAGTTCTCCTGGCCCCTGCGTTTTGAAGGCTGGCTAGGAGGAGCCGTGCGGGGCGAAGCGGCGTGCGGAGGGGGGGGCAGCACGTATTGCCCAGGCCTGGCCGCCTCGTCCGCATGAAGGCATCGATTGGCGGCATCGGCTGGTGTCAGACTGATGCTGAGTCTGGCTAATTGCGGTCGGCTATTATCACAGCCTGGCTCTCACAGGCTACTCAGTCATTTATTGATGGATTTTAGCCGTTTTTAGCCTCTGTCTCTCTCTGTCTCTCTCTTTATCTCTCTCTTTTTCTCTCTCTCGTTCTCTCTCTCTGTCTTTTCTGTCTTTTTCCCACTCTCTCTCTCACACAGAAAAACAAAATGTACACTCGCAATTTCCAGACGTCAGTCGAAGCGCATTTTCAGCCATTACAGCCGGGGCTGTCGACCTTAACACGCCTGTAACTGCCGCAGTCGGGCCGTTGTCGCGGTAACAGCCTAGAGTGGATGCGCGGCGTCGGTGTTCGGAGGTCGCGGACAGATCGTCCTCCCCCTCCCCCGCAGCCACTGCCAAGATGCCCCCCCCCCCCCCCGTACCCTGCGTGAGACCTAAACATCATTAGGATGTGTGGAAACACATGCTGCCTGCCCCCCCCCCCCCCTCCCGCCTGCTAAGTGACTGCTGATGAGGCAGTCAGCGGCAGGAGAAGCACAGGCGTCTGATGCTGATGGGCCGCGCTGGCTCCTAACAGGCGTTTCAGCGCGCATTTCGATCAGCACTTTTTTTCTCTTTTTTTTTTCACCCCGCCGGCTCGAAAAGGTTAGGAACAGGACGCAGCTCGGAGGGGGAGGGAGGGGGAGGGGTCCGGTATCGTGCCCAGGCATTCATCTGGAAGCTTCCGCTGTGCAAATAAAATTGTTTGCTGTCCCGGTCTCGTTCTCTTTTTGCAGATGAGTAAAAGGGTTGATGAATACATGTTTTTGGTTTGTTTGAATAAAAGTTTTCTTTTTTTAAAGGTATTATTTTTGAGTGTCAGTCTGTTGTTTCTCAAGCCCAGTCTTACTGTGACTGTGCTGTCCTCCCCCCTGTTCCCCCCCCCCCCCCCCCCCCCCCCCCCCCGGTCCTCCCCCCTCTCCCAGGGATTTGACCAGCTGAGGATAGAGGGGTTACTGTGTGACGTCACCCTGGTGGCGGGGGACGGGGACGAAGCCTTCCCTGTCCACCGGGCCATGATGGCCTCCTCCAGCGACTACTTCAAAGCCATGTTCACAGGTAAGCTCCGCCCTGCCGCACCGGTCAGCCCCGCCCACCTGCGAACTCCGCCCATCTGGTGTGTTTCTGGGTGTGAGTTTAAGTGTGTTTGAGTGTGTGTGTTTCTGTGTATATGTGTGTTTCTGGGTGTGTTTCCGGGCGTGTGTGTGTTTCTGGGCGTGAGTGTTTCAACTAGCAACAGAAACATCAAAAGGTGATCGTCTTCATCGGTCTTCATCGGTTCTGTCTGGCTTCAACAGCGCCGTGATAAAAACACCAGACGAGGGTTGTCATTCTCCCTCCAAAAGCTTGTGCTGCATGGATTCCCTTTGATTTCAAATCCTTTGTTGTGTCTTTTTTTACCACCGCGTCTCTCTCTCTCTCTGTCTTCCTCTCTTAGTTCATGAAATCGTGGTATTTCAGTCAGAATGATACACCTGACGACCTTTATCTAGACAGACGGCTTCCACTGAATGTTTTTCGTGTGCTGTTCTGTAGGAGAGCCAAATAAAACAGTCTCATTAAGCCAAAGAGGTTCAACCACTATGACGCGGACGTATACAAGCCCTTTAAGACTGCTCGTATTGAAGTGGACGTATTAAGAGGAGGGGGGGGGGGGGGGGGGGGTGTCTGTATTTAAGACGATCATAAGCAGAGGAGACTAGTGCTGAGTGAAGGCTTTTCAGCGGGCCCCCTCAGTCCTAGAGCGACGCTGCAGGCTCCGAAACACTGCTCTGCTTGCTTCCTGTCCACGTAGCATGCAGTGGATCAAACACCCGCACACTTCCTCCATTTCCACCCGATTCTGTCCAAGGCACAGCCAAATCAAATAAATTCGACTCCTAAATGGCCTTTCAAGCAAGCAAATAGAGTGGAGCTGAAGGCCATTTTTGTAAGTTTTTTTTTCCTCCCTATCTTTGTCAGGTGGATGGAAGAAAGAACAGGATTTAATGTGCATCAAGCTACACGGGGTGAACCGGATAGGCCTTGAAGAAGATCATCGACTTCATCTACACGGCCAAGCTTTCGCTCAACATGGAGAACCTGCAGGACACTCTGGAGGCGGCCAGCTTCCTGCAGATCCTCCCCGTGCTGGACTTCTGCAAGGTCTTCCTCATATCCGGGGTAAGGAGAGCCAGTTCCAGCCAGCCAGGGGGGAGGGGGCGAGGGGAGGGAGGGAGGGATTAGAACCTGCAGCTTATCGTGCGTCTGACTGCCCGCCTCTGTCGAGGTCGGCTTTCAGCGATGGTCTGCTCCATTTTCAACTAGCTTCTTATCGTGTGTGTGTGTGTGTAGGTTTGTCCATGTGCAAATGTTGGTTTATTTTTTGTATGTGCGTGTGTTTGTCTGTGTAGATTTGTCCACATGTGAATGTTTGTTTGTTTGTGTGAGTGCGTGTGTGTTTGTGTAGGTTTGTCCATGTGCAAATGTTTATTTTGTGTGTGTGTGTGTGTGCGCCTGACATTACGAAGGTGTGTGTGTGTGTGTGTTGTGTTCATCAGCCTCCATGTCACCACCTCTCCCCCCCCCCCCCCCCCCCCTGCAGGTATCCCTCGACAACTGCGTGGAGGTGGGCCGCATCGCCAACACGTACAACCTCACCGAGTGGACAAGTACGTCAACAACTTCATCCTGAAGAACTTCCCCTCGCTGCTGGGCACCGGGGAGTTCGTCAAGCTCCCCTTCGAGCGCCTGGCCTTCGTCCTGTCCAGCAACAGCCTGAAGCACTGCAGCGAGCTGGACCTGTTCAAGGCCGCCTGCCGCTGGCTCCGCTTCGAGGACGCCGCATGGACCACGCGCCCAAGCTCATGAAGAACATCCGCTTCCCCCTCATGACCCCCCAGGAGCTCATCAACCACGTGCAGACGGTGGACTTCATGCGCACGGACAACACCTGCGTCAACCTGCTGCTGGAGGCCAGCAACTACCAGATGATGCCCTTCATGCCAGCCCGTCATGCAGTCGGAGAGGAAGGCCATCCGCTCGGACAGCGCCCAACCTGGTGACCCTGGCGGGGTGCTGCGCAGCAGCTGGTGGTCAGCAAGGAGCTGCGCCTCTCGACGAGAAGGCCCACGAGTGGAAGGGCCCTGGCGCCATGACGCCCCCGCGCTACCAGCACGGCATCGCCGTCATCGGGAACTTTCCTGTACGTGGTGGGCGGTCAGAGCAACTACGACACCAAAGGCAAAACGGCGGTGGACACCGTGGTTCGGTACGATCCGCGCTACAACAGTGGATGCAGGTGGCGTGCCTCAACGAGAAGCGCACCTTCTTTCATCTGAGCGCGCTCAAGGGCCACCTGTACGCCGTGGGAGGGCGCAACGCCGCCGGGGAACTGGGTGAGTCGGGTTTGGGCGGGGGGGGGGGGGGGGTCGCCACGGCGCTCCGCCACGGCGCTTGCCCACGGTGCTCTCTGCTTCAAACTTCAAACATCCAGATATCCTAAGACATGAGATGGGGAAGCCATTTAACCGTGAAGAACATCTGACACAGCAGTTAAGGTCTGATTATTATGTAATTTATTATATACGAATGGGCGACGCCCACCTCAAGTTTCGACCCTGTAATTACAAGCCAGCCCCCCTTCCCCCCTCCCCTCCGAAAGGATCACTGTCACTCAGCTTATCCAAACTCGACAAGTCGCCAGATTCGTAAACAAATCCGTGTCTTTCATCCGTAAATCCGTTTTTATGTAACCATGCGGAGATGCGGGGAGGGGAGGGTGGGTTTGAAAACATTGTCAGCCACCGAAAAGGTCTGTCAATTTGCTGTAAGAGATGGAAAGAACATAAAAGGCTTCGCCCAGTCGGGGGTGGGGGGGTTGAGCTCATGGCGTCCATGGCTGGTGCCGCGCGTCGTCGTCGCCGCTCGAGTCGTACGCCGTCGGGAGTTCTATTTCCAGGAGCCCCTCCCCTCCTCCACCACACCTCCTCCCCGTCTCCCCTCTTCAAACATCCTCCCTGTTAGCCTCTCTCCGGCTCCAGCCCTCCGTCACTGTCAAGTCTGCGGTCCTGTCAGCTGGAACTCACTGCAGCACAGCCGAGGAACGACGCCTCCTCCCCTGTTCTAAGGCTTCGTACGACGCTGCTGTAAATATAGCCGCGTGCCTCTCAGCAGTCATTTGCATGTCTGCCTTCCAAGCATATGCTTCCCCAGGGAGAGGTAGACATGCATGGGGTGTGTCTGGGATTCAGATTGGATCTGAGAAGGCGCAGAATAGAGTTTATTTTGATTTTTAGTGCTTTCTCGCAAATGGTTTCTCACGCAGGAAGCAGGACAGCACATTGCAGTCACGTCTCGGTCGCTTTGGATCTGAATGGCTTTGTCTCTCGCCACCAGTTCCTTTTTTGATCAACGTTTGAAAGGACGCTTCTATTCTGGTTGCTATTAACGGAGTTGAGAGCTGTCATCAGAGGGGGACTGCAGCCCCGGCCTCAGTCTGGGGGCTGGGAGGCTGGGATTGGGGCCCTCTAGCCTGGCTAGAACTAGGAAAGATACCTTTTTGGCTAGAAACTAGGAAAAGATACCTTTTTACATTTATTCATTTTTAGCAGATGCTTTTTATCCAAAGGGACTTCCAAGAGAGAGCTTTATAAAAGAGCATCGCTCACTGATCATATCAACCTGATAGACCCCAAAACATAGCAGGTTTATAGATTATGAGACTTTAGATTAGAATAGATTCAACTTTATTGTCATTACACAGGTACAAGTACAGGGTAACGAATACAGTTAGCATCCAACCAGACATACATTGTCAGAAAACAATAAGTGCCAAGGAAGACCCCAAGGTCAACAGCCGATTGGCCCAAGTGAACAGAGCCCCTCGCTGCTATTGGTCAGATGTTTAGTCGAGGTAAGTAGGTCAGATGTCGTTCGTCAGAGAGGAATGAGGCGCATCTCGGAGTTGTCGCTTGGTTGCTATGGTAACCATTCAGCAGAGGAGGTCCACCTGTGGAGATCCTAAATGGTTTGATCCGGGGCCACCTGCAGGGTTGTTTTTGCTACAGGCAGGAAAGCACTGACACACACACACCACACACACTCTCACACACACACACACACGCTCTCACACACGCATGCCGTGACACTCCGGTTTAGAAGTGGGTCGACGGATCAATGCGGTCATGCGGCGCGGTTTGCCATCATGTGACGGAGGGGGGCGCGGGGGGGAGGGGGAGGGGGGGGGCATCACCTGGACAGGTGGCGCGTGCCTCATCATCCGCCGCTCTCCTCCGTGACAGGGCCGGGATGAGCGAGTTATCATCCAGGTCTGAGTGATCCAATGACAGCTGAGTGACACACACACACACACAGAGACACACACACAGAGACACACACACAGAGGACACACACACACACACACAGAGACACACACAGAGACACACACACAGAGACACCACACACCAGGAGACACACACAGAGACACACACAGAGACACACACAGAGACACACACAGAGACACACACAGAGACAACACACAGAGACACACACAGAGACACACACAGAGACACACACAGACACACACACAGAGACACACACACAGAGAGAGACACACACAGAGACACACACACACAGAGACACACACACACAGAGACACACACACACAGAGACACACACACAAGACACACACAGAGACACACACAGAGACACACCACAGAGACACACACAGAGACACACACAGAGACACACACAGAGACACACACAGAGACACACACAGAGACACACACAGAGACACACACAGAGACACACACAGACACACAGACAGACACCACAGACACACACACACACAGAGACACACAGACACAGAGACACACACAGAGACACACACAGAGACACACACAGACACACAGACAGACACACAGAGACACACAGACACAGAGACACACAGACCCACACAGGCTCACACACACCACACAGACCCACAACTCTACATACCAGTCTTGTCTGAATGAAAGGTAATTGGAGTTTAAACCCAGGGGTGTGGTGTTGGGGGGGAACATATGGGTTTACATACCGCTGAGAAATCCCTACTTTTAGTCCAGTTCCAGTGCAGAAACGGGGCCTGATCAGGTACAACAACCAGAAATGCAAAAAGGCTGGGGTTGACATCCATAACAAAGACTGGGTTAACGATCAATAACAAAGGGTCGTTATGTAAGGAGGATATTGATGTCCTCTCCATCCCTCCCTGAGATCCTGCCGTCTCTTTGTCGAGCCACTACAGTGGTGCACTGGGGTGGGGGGTGGGGTTAAGACCTTCCAACGCCTCGTTTCGCTGCCGTTTGTTCTTCTTGGTGCTCACTTGACCCTACTTCCTGCTAATGCTGTGTATCTCCCCCCCCTTCCCCCCCCCCCCCCCCCCCCCCCCCCCCCCCAGCCACCGTGGGAGTGCTACAACCCCCGGACGAACGAGTGGACGTACGTGGCCAAGATGAACGAGCCGCACTACGGCCACGCCGGCACCGTGTACGGAGGCTACATGTACATTTCAGGTACGGCTCCCCGCTTCACGCTCACCCCCCCCCCCCCCCCCCCCCCCCCCCCCCTGCTGTCTCGTCGGTCGCCCCGCTCTGCCCGATAATCCTGGGTTTGCAAACATCAGCGTGCCAGATGGTTCTGTAGGCGCCCGGGTTCCACAAGCTGCGTGGGGGTTGGGGGGGGGGGGCATAGGGGATAGGGGGGGGTTAGTTTGGGGGGGGGGGGGGGGGGGGGTCACACGCCCAATCTGCCCTGAAACAGCAGGCTTCTGCAGGGCCCACGTGAAGCCCCTCCACCAGATCCCAAGGTCATCCAGTGGCCGTGCCTGCGTGTCAGCTCCTGCACCCCCACATCGGTGTGCCTGGGGCTGGGGGGGGGGGTGCTGGCTGGCTGGGTGGGTGGGGGACTGGTGGAGCTCTGCTTGTCAGAGACTTGGGTGCAGCTAATCCTCGGTTGCTCTGTAGTCAGAGTCAGCACCGTGCTTGTTCACTTCATAGGATTGAAAACAAAATCCTGCCTTAGCTGAGATGAGCCCTAGTTTCTCAGTGTGTGACTAATGCAAAGTGATGCTAGACAGAGAGAGAGAGAGAGACAGAGAGGGAGAGACAGAGAGGAGAGAGAGAGAGAGGGAGAGACAGAGAGGGAGAGACAGAGAGGGAGAGACAGAGAGGGAGAGACAGAGAGGGAGAGACAGAGAGGGAGAGACAGAGAGGGAGAGACAGAGAGGGAGAGACAGAGAGGGAGAGACAGAGAGGGAGAGACAGAGAGGGAGAGACAGAGAGGGAGAGACAGAGAGGGAGAGACAGAGAGGAGAGACAGAGAGGGAGAGACAGAGAGGGAGAGACAGAGAGGGAGAGACAGAGAGGGAGAGACAGAGAGGGAGAGACAGAGAGGGAGAGACAGAGAGGGAGAGACAGAGAGGGAGAGACAGAGAGGGAGAGACAGAGAGGGAGAGACAGAGAGGGAGAGACAGAGAGGGAGAGACAGAGAGGGAGAGGACAGAGAGGGAGAGACAGAGAGGGGAGAGACAGAGAGGGAGAGACAGAGAGGGAGAGACAGAGAGGGAGAGACAGAGAGGGAGAGACAGAGAGGGAGAGACAGAGAGGGAGAGACAGAGAGGGAGAGACAGAGAGAGAGGATGGATCAGAGAGAGGGAAGGGAGGGCTGAGTGACTGTAGGAGGTGTGCTCGCAGGAGGAGAAGTTGTGTTAATCCTAACTGGCCCCTCCAAACAATGTACACAATCAGAACCCCCCCTCTTTCCCCAGCCCCAGTGTGGGCGTCCTGCAGGCTCCCGCAGCGTTAACGCTCCCCAGCTGACGGAGCTTACAGCCTCTGCACCGCCCCGCTATTTCTGGCCCCGGTTGGCATGCAGCTCCTGGTCAGACTGGTTCTTTAAACGGGTGGAGCGAGCGGGAGCGGTGTCGCACGAGGGGTGGGCGGAGCCGCTGGTCGGCAAACTCTGCACGGAGACAAGAAAGCGAGCTCACGACACCTGGCCTCGCAACGAGGCCCAGGGGGTTAACGGAGGTCAGGGTTGGTATGTGGAAATGAGCGGTCCAACAGGGGTCGGGAGTGTTCAGGCTGGGGGGTGAGGGTGGAGGGATTCGTGAGGTTGGGGGGGGGTTGTAGGAGTGCTGGCAGGGAGCAGGGAACCTCCAGAGTCCCGTGGGGGTCTGAGGCAGTGAGGCTGGGCCCAGGCGGAGGTGCAGGTCAGGGCTGCCTGTCAGGTCAGATCAGGCTAGGCTGCCTGGTTGTCTGAAGCCATTAGGTGTCCGGAGCTGACGCGCAGTCAGCCCGCCGCTCTCCACCCACAGCAGGGCTCCTCACATCTGGGCATCCTACCCCCCCCCCCTGCTGCAGGAGGGGGACTGGGGGAGACCGGGGTGTGGCGTTCGTTTAATAAAGTTTCAGGGTCCTGTATCGCGTTCACCTCCAAAGCCGTGCGGAGGTGATGTCGGCAGCTTTTTCGGCGCTGAAAGGACGCGTGCTCCTTTCTTCTCGTTCCGTCTCAGCAGAGCTATCTCAGGCCAGATAACTGCCTCCTTCAGCGAATCTGCCCCGAGCTGCTGCTGTTCTCAGGATAGATCTTCACAGGGTGACATTGGAGCTTACAACTGGCCCTTCTCTCTCTCTCTCTCTCTCTCTCTCTATCACCATGGGGTATTTTTGGAACGTGCTGACCCATTGGTTTTTGTCTCGCTCCTCTGCCGCCCCGTCCCCCCCCGTCCCCCCCCACTGCGGGTCCTCGTTTTGTGACCATCGCTTCAAATCCACCCAGCAGCTCGTCCATTTTGAAAGGGTCGCCGCTCCCTACGCCGCGTGATGTCATCCAGCAGAGAGAGAGATGTAGCGGCAGTGTAGCAATGATTGGTGGAGGTGGTGATGTTGATGAGGAGGATGATGGTGGTGATGATGATGATGGTGGTGATGATGGTGGAGGGGATGATGATGATGGTGGTGATGATGGTGGAGGGGATGATGAAGGTGGAGGTGGGGTTGATGGTGGAGGTGATGATGATGGTGGAGGTGGGGTTGATGATGATGATGATGATGGATGATGATGTGTGGAGGAGGTGGTGGTGTTGGAGGAGGGGAGGTTCAGGCAGGTGCAGCACACAGGATGATGATGGAGGTGATGATGATTGTGGAGGTGATGCTGGAGGAGGTGAGGTTCAGCCAGGTGCAGCACACAGGATGATGATGATGATGATGGAGGGTGATCATGATGATGGTGGAGGTGGTGCTTGGAGGAGGGAGGTTCAGCCAGGTGCAGCACACAGGATGATGATGATGGTGGTGGTGGAGGTGATGATGATGATGATGATGATGATGGTGGAGGTGGTGCTGGAGGAGGGGAGGTTCAGCCAGGTGCAGCACACAGGATGCACACAACCAGCTGTTTGTCTCTGAGAAGAGCAGTGTTTCTGTCAGGTCACCACGGGAACAACATTCCCTTTTTTATGGAACTAAAGTAGGTCTTTGTTTAGTTTTTCCTCTGCCTGGGATTTGTGTGTAGTGGGGAGGAGGGAGGGTCTGGGCAGAGGTTACAAGAAGCCATCCATTATTGTGGCTATCTCCCGCTAACCTTGGGCTGCGAGGTGCAAATCCAGCTGATCTACTCCCCACATCAGGGTCACTCTACGCTGGGCTGATGGCTCTGCCTTCGAGGCGTCGTTCTAATGGATGAGTGGCTCCCACTTCAATAGAGAGGAGGGGAACCTCTGGCCATCTCCCTGCCTGATCCATCATCAGCAGAGGGGACTCGCACTGTCCCAGAGGAGCTGGGCAGGAGCCTCCTGATCAGCCAGGGCCACAGCATATTAATAGGCCTGTAAGTATAGATGAATGGGTCTAGGAAAGGGGAAAGTGAGAGAGAGGGAGAGGGAGACGGAGAGAGAGAGAGAGAGGGGGCTCCGGGCGGCAACAGCAGAGCATGGATTCCAGCTCTCTCGGCATGCACTGCAGATCCTTTCTGCGCTGTGTTCGTTTCCGAGCACTCTGCACGAGGGGAGAGGGAGGGAGGGAGGGGCTGGCTCCTGCTCAGATGCATGCTGGGATTGTGTTCCTCTTTATTTTCAGCCTTCCCTGTAGACATGTCCTGTTAGTTTTTTTCTATTTTCTTCTCCTATTCTTCCCCTCCCTCCTTGGGCTGTGCTTGTCCCGTCTGCAGCACGTCTGTCTTCTCAATCAGGGTGGGTCCTCCATCGGGGTGGGTCTCCATCGGGGTGGGTCTCCATCGGGGTGGGTCTCCATCGGGGTGGGTCTCCATCGGGTGGGTCTCCACCGGGGTGGGTCTCCACCGGGGTGGGTCTCCACCGGGGTGGGTCTCCACCGGGGTGGGTCTTCCATCGGGGTGGGTCTCCATCAGGGTGGGTCAGGTTGTTCCACAGAGCGCCCACCTTGGTCTCTGGGTCTTTCTGGGCCTGGTTCTGGCTCTGGCCAGTGTGGCCAATCACAGAGCTGTTGCCTGGTCACGTGACTGAGGGCTGTTGGGGCGGCGTGTCGAGTCCTGCGCCATGCACTAATAGCCCCCACCCCCACCCCCCCACCGGTGGTCGAGTGTTCAATCGGCTCGCTGTGTTAAATGCTTTCTGATTAGCTCCGGGGGGGCTATTTTAGAAGCCCGCCGGATCGATGTCGCCGGCTTATTTGTGACACCCCCCCCCCCCCCCCCCCGCCGTTTTTTGTCGTTGCAGGCGGAATCACTCACGACACGTTTCAGAAGGAGCTGATGTGCTTCGACCCGGACGCGGACAAATGGACTCAGAAGGCCCCCATGACGGGACGGTGCGCGGCCTGCACTGCATGTGCACGGTGGGCGACCGCCTCTACGTCATCGGGGGCAACCACTTCCGGGGCACGAGCGACTACGACGACGTGCTGAGCTGCGAGTACTACAGCCCCGCCCTGGACCTGTGGACGCCCATCGCCGCCATGCTGCGGGGCCAGAGCGACGTGGGCGTGGCCGTGTTCGAGAACAAAATCTACGTGGTGGGCGGGTACTCGTGGAACAACCGCTGCATGGTGGAGATCGTGCAGAAGTACGACCCGGAGAAGGACGAGTGGCACAAGGTGTTCGACCTGCCCGAGTCGCTGGGGGGGGATCCGGGCGTGCACGCTCACCGTGTTCCCCCCCGAGGACCTCACGGGCTCGCCCTCCAGAGAGTCGCCCCTGTCGGCGCCTTGAGGAATCGAGGGGGGGGGGGGGGGGGGGGCGGAGGGAGACAGGATCCCCTTCCCCCCCCTCTCTCACACACACACACACACACACTATAGACATTGTTTGCACTTCCCTTTCGGACTAATTCTGTACTGCATCCTGAAGGTACCCCCCTCCCCCCATCCCAAAGCTGTGCAGAACCCCCTCGTCCCCCCCCCGTCCTCCCCGTCCTCCCTAGTGATGACATCCACGTTACCGATCTGGTTTGGGCAACCTAATTACACATTAATGTTGCATATTCGGTATATTTTGGC